>JAODPA010066945.1:0-10739 GCA_025585075.1 Nepenthes mirabilis
TCGATCTCTTTTCTATTTCCATTTAGGAATATTTTTTATATTTTTAAATCACTCTAAAACCCAAAAAATATATAATTCAAATAAAATCATATATAGGATTCATTACTCTAAAAAGGGTTATACTAATTAATCTCATATCTAGATCTAGATGGCTTCATCTGAAAACATAGCACTTGGCTTTTCTTATATTTGACACGAATATTTGACTCCTACTAAATCAATTATTAGGTTGCTCTATAGGTTGGTGCAAATGATTTTGGCTCACTGTATAGCCCATAATATACTGTTAGGTATGTCAAATACATCAGACTTTGGTATTGGTATAGACGATATGTAACATAAAACTGATTAGCTACTCAGACAGAGATTGTGATGGATCATTTCATGACTTGAGAAGCATATCAAATCAAGTAATACCAATACAATAGATTTTTAGAATAATTTGTTCCTCCTTTAAGCATACAGGATTATCTAAACTTTTATTTATAGAAAGAGTACATGCACATTGAAAAAGAATATTAGCAAAGAAGAAACTATTTTATTTTTGTACAATAGTTAATATTACAGTTAATTTATAAAAGTTATAATCTTGAGCTGATTTGATTGATCATGATTTGTTTGATCATGAATACCTTTCATAATACCCCTGTCAAGCCAATAGATAGTGTGACGACATTCAACTCGGAACGAAGTTGGGAGAACTAACGGGACACCAACGACTTTATAAGGACATCGGTAATCTGATTTTTGGTGAACAAGAAGAGGACATTAAAAGCATATTGTAGAACCTTTTTCCGAACAAAATAATAGTCAATCTCAATATATTTGATAAGGACGTAAAAGAGAGGATTGCTTGTTAAGTATCTTGACCGGATATTATCACAATATAGAACAAGACTTATAATAAAGAAAATTATAATCTCACCAATTAAAAATTACAACCATAGGATCACAATAGTGGCATTAGTAATAACATGGTATTCAGTCTCAGTATTAAAGTGGGCGGTAATAAATTATTTCTTAAAGCTCCACAAAATAAAATTGGGCCCAAAATAAACACAATAGCCGCTAATCGGTTTGCAATCATCATGATTGCTAGTCCAATCCGGATCGAAGTACACATAAAGTTGGAAGGATGAACTACAACAAAGAAGAAGGCCAAAGTTGATAGTGTGCTTGAGGTAACACAAGATGTGCCTAATTATTGTCCAATGATCTGTAGTGAATTTATATATGAATTGACATACCTTGTTCACGAAGAAGGAAATATCGGGATATGTAAGAGGAAAATAATGAAGGGAGCCATCAGTGCTTCAATAAAGAGTGGCATCTAAATATGTGTAGCTATCAAAAAGACAAAAATTGCTGGAAGAGGAATATCGGAGATGTCATTGGTTTGGTATCGAGCGTGTTAGTGTGAGTCAAAAGATTAATGATGTATTGTCTTTGAGACAAGAATAGGCCATTAGAAATAACCTAGTCCGGGAAGTAATTTAAATTGCTTAATTTTTTCATGGCAAATTCATGACTAAGGAAGTTAATAACCTAGTCAATGGCTTTGTTGGCGGAGTCAGTGATGATGATATTATCCACGTGCACAAAAACAAATATGGTGAAAATGGATGCATGATAAATGAAAAGAGAGGTATTCGTTTGGGAGTGATGGAAACCAAGGGCAAGAAACTTGTCACAGATACAGGAATACCCTGCTCGTGGAGTTTTCTTAATACCATATAAGGCCTTATTCAATTTAAACACATGGGTTAAGAGTTGAGGGTGAACATAACTCTTAGGTTGAGATATATAGACCTCTTTAGTAATGTACTCATGCAAAGAATGTATTTTGGACATCGATTTGTCAGATGGGCCAATCGTTAGAGACGATATAATTGAGATCAAGGCAAATAGAAATTGATTTAATAATCGAACTAAAAGCGTCTTCATAATCAAGGCCTTCTTGTTGATGATAGTCTTTGACAACAAGAGGGGCCTTGAGATGATCAATAGAACCATTAGATTTGCACTTGATTCAATTCACCAATTCATGGCCTAACATGCTCATGCTAGGATGATAGGGAACAAGAGTTTCATGTTTCATTTTTCCTGAGGGCATTGAACTCCAAATCCATGGCGTCATGCCAGCCAACGTATTTGACAGCTTCTGATAAACAAATTGGCTCCAAAAGTGAAGTACTAGTAAAAAGAAATGTTTTAGAAACAAATAGGCTCCAGAGTTTGGTAGTTGATTTTACAGTATAAGTCAACTGTAAAGTTCAGGACAGGAAGGCAACTTTACAGAGTAGGTGGTAGGTTTTATAGTGCACGCGATTATCTTCCAGAGTAGGTGCCGCCCGATGCACTTGTATATATATGTGTGTACATTGCTACGTTTTAAGCATGGAAGACACAAAAGAAACAAAAGGAGTATACTTTACTCTTGTTCTTCGGGAGTTTGTGTAACCAAAATTTTTTCATAGTGAGATTTGTGAACTAGTGTCCTGTGGTTTTCTCCCTCTTATTCAGAAGAGGATTTTTATGTAAAGTACTGTTTGTTTTGACTCTTTTTCTCCCTACTGTGTGTGATTGTGTATGTCGTTATTTTCTTTCGATTCTTCTATATTATCGCCGCTATTTTTCCTAACAGATACCATACCATACCATTGGGAAGCTTCCTTGTTTGTACAATATTATGTTGATAACGTGTTACCATCCGATGGGTGCAAGCCAGAGGTGTTGGAATATGGTCACTCCCTTGTGGGTGATTTTAACAAACTAGTTTGTCATCGGGGTGTATTATCCGGTAAATATATATTGACGGGTTGAAAGGCAAAGACGGTCAATGGTGATTGACCGGCGGACGGCCAGTTGAATCCGGTCAACAGGATGTTGACCATCTGAGGGCTGCAGGAGTGCTGCAGGATGGCGGACGAGTAGCAAGACGGTCAACAGGAAGGTTTACCGGATGGCTGTGGAGGACGGTCAAGTTTTTCGAATGGCCATGTAGGACGGTCAACAGAAGGTTGACAGGATCCGGTCAACAGAAGGTTGACTGGATGGCTGTGGATCTGGTCAATGGAAGGTTGACCGACTAAGGCTGGAAAGAAAATCGGGAGAAGATTTTTTGATAGTATTTTCGGAGTAGAAAATATTGGAGCGCCTTTGGGTTGCCGGTCAACATGTTGACCAGATGAGAATGAAGAATTTTTCAGTTGGTATTTTAGTATGGAATCAACCAAGGAATACCGGAAGACTCTTGTGATAGCCAATGGGTACAAACGGCCAAGGGACTTGACTGCAGTAACGACTGAGGATGTCGTGGACAGCTGGCAACAAGTTATTGGACAGCAGTGCAGGTGGCAGACCTGCTGCGCGTGCACCGTTTGTGCAGGCGGCAGGTTGTAGAGTTGGTGGATAAAGCTGTTGGTAGGTTGCAGAGCAGGTGGCAGGCATTTGACCACACTTAACCTGCCTATTGGTTGAAGGTTTCCGGGCAAACCACCATATATACGCATGCTGGGCATGCAGTGGAGCGTGTGAGAGTAAAAAAAAAGCATCTGAACACGGTAAAATGTAAGGAGGGAAAATCCAAGGGTGAAGGAATAAGAGAGGAGTGCACCATCAGTGAGAAAGAGAAGAAAGAAAAACAGAGAGTAAAAGAGTGGAGTGTTTTCCGTTTACTCCGGTGAGATTTTTCTTTGTTATTCTCGGGTGTGTAGTAGATACTCCATTTTGGAGGTTTGTAACCTATTTTTCACATAGTGGATTTGCTGTCAATTCTGTTTCCATGGTTTTCCCTTGGTTCATAAGGGTTTCCACATAAAATGGCGTGTGCTTCTTCTTCCTCTTTTCTTTCACTATTCATCATTCTATCCGGACGCCCCTTTTTTCCAACAAGAGGAAGCTATGGAGCAGGATTCGAACATGCTGTGATTAGGGGAAGCTGCCCAGTTGAATAAGGAATGGTGGAAGCTAAAATGTACGGCTGACTAGCTGAAGGATAATTAATGTCATTGCTGGGTGCAGGAGACAGAAAGCTTGTAGGAGTAGGAGGCAATAAAGAGGGGGAGGAAGAGTCCAAAGTGGCAAAATGGACTTCGGGCAGAGAGGCTTGAGAAATTAATAGATTTGAATTGAAAGGTGTTAAGGCTACAGAGGAAATAAAGAGAATAGGGAGAACCACGGCTTGGTTGGAGAAGTTTTGGAAAGTGGAGGGATTTTCTGAAGGTGGAGAGATTTATGATTAAGACGTGGGATGAGAGAAATTTTTGAACGGGGAAAAATCCTCCAAAAATATCACATGCCTAGAAATAAAGATGTGGACTAATTCCTATGAATATGCATTACTTGGACCGAAAATCAAATTTATTTTTATTAAATGGATGTAAATAGGGCTATTAGATGCACCCAAAAACGTGAGACTGAGAAAAGTCTGAGAATTATTCATTGAGTTTTTCAAAGGGAAAAGTGGTACCAACGGGAGAAGAAGGTAGCTGATTTATTTGAAAAACTGTTAATTAGAAAGTATGATCACAATAGTAAGTAGGAATAGAAGCATGAGAGAGGAGAGTAAGGCCAGTTTCAATGATACCGTGATACTTCTTCTCAATTGTGCCATTTTTGTTGAGATGTGTGTGGATAGGAGATGTGATTTTGAATGCCAATTCAGACAAAATTTATATAAATTGTGAAATTTATCACCCTAATCAGTTTGAATGAATTTAATTTTCTAATTAAAAAATCATGCAACTTGCACTTGAAAAAATTTGAATATAGAAAGAACACCAGATTTGACAATGATGGCAAAAAGCCTAGTGTATTTGCTAAAATGATCTAATGAGACATAATATTTATTCCCAGAAATGGACATATAGGAGATAGACCCCAAACATCAAAAAAGATTAAATCTAAATGACCTCTTGACTAAGACTTACACATAACAAAAGAAAGACGATGGCTTTTGCTATGTTGATAGGCATCACATACAACATGAGCATTATTGTCTAAGACAAAAAGAAGAAATTTGGGAGTAATGTGACAAACAGAATGGTAGGCAGGATGACCAAGATGAGAGTGCCGAACGCATCGAGGTGCTTATTGACAAAACAACGCGTGGAAAGGCCATTAGGAGGTAATAGTGAAGGAAAATTGTAGAGGCCATCTCTAGTCCTGCCTTACCAGAGCTCATTCCCCGTGTGCTCGTCCTTCACAGAAAAGTAATCAAAGTGAAATTCAACAAAAAAATATTATTATCACCAGTAAATTTTTGAATAGAATTAAAAAAATTTTTAATCTCATGAACATGAAAAATATTATTCTAGAGAAAATAGGTATTTGTAGAGTATAAGTGAGATTTGTCAATATGAGTAATCTCCAAACCTGTGCCATTACCAACTTGAATATGTTCAGTGCTAGTATATGGCTCAGCATTTTCAACTTTTGAAAACCATGGGTGATATGATGAGTGGATCCAGCATTTTGATAACTAATGTGGATCAGACTAAGATGGTGGCGTGGTGAGGTAAGCTTGCATGCAATTGGATTGCACAGGAGCTTGACAAGAACAATCAAGTCGATGATAGTAAGAGAGGGCTGCAAGGCTGGTTTTGCCACACACTTGACAAATAGGGAGAGATTGCTTAGAGTTGGTATAGCCTTTGCCATGACCATGGTTGAAAGAATTTCCATGACTTCGGGAATTATGAGGGTTAGGACTTTTACCATGACTATTTTTATTGTTATGCCGAGTCACCATATTGATAGATCCAATTGAGACTTATTCAGTAGAGTTGAACTTTTCAAGCTATAGGTCATAAGAGAGAATGTTGGGTTTTTGATCACTCCCTTGTGAATAACTCAATAAACAGAAAGTTGTTGAAGGTTTGTATGAGGCTTGTGCAAGGATAGAAGTATTTGTCATGCGGCAAAGGGCCAGGAGGTAGGATCAAGTCGAGCACTTGAGGGGTACTCAAGCGCTGATGCCAGATTGATGCAAAATTGTTGGCGCTCGCCTTAGCTTGAGTGGTGAAGAGACACGGATTCTAGACTTGGTAAGCTCGCTAGGCACTCAAGCATGGAATTCAGGATCAATGTGCTCAATCTGCGCTTGTTAGGCGCTCGAGCGCCGATACGCGATATAAAACGCAACTCATGTGTTTTCTGAAATCTTTTTTTACAAGAGGCGCCACACATAGAGAGAGGAGAGAATAAGAGAGAAGAGGGAGATGTTCGGCATCCGGTCGAGGTTTGATTTGAGTTCTGTTCTTCGTCAAGGTTGGGTACGTCGTTTTGGAGGTGATTCTAGAAATATATTTTCATTTAATTGCTCTTTTTTCTCGCTATATTTATCTTATGAGTTGCCAGATGTGTTGAGAGGGGATTGTATTCAACCATTCTTTATTCGGATTTGGAGTTAAGGGATTTTGGAGGGGGTTCTTGTAACCGTCATCATTTATAGTAGATTTATTAGGAATTTGTCAAGTGGTTTTTCTCTTGGTGAAAAACGGTTTTTTACATTAAAAATTATTGTGTATTATTTGTTTCTTGTACTCACAAATTTAGTGGCCAAGGGTTGACGGGGGTTAGGGTTTGCTCTGTTACATCTGGTCAAGTGTATCTGGATGACGAATTTCGAACAAGTGGTATCAGAGTGAGGTTGAAAAACCTGCGATTTGATGGCGTCGACATCGAAGAGTTTGCATTTTGTGTGGAACAGTTTAATCAGTAAAATAATTTCATCCTTTGGTAAGAAAGAGCGAGAAATATTTTGACCCAAGAAGAAACAATAAAAGCATTTCAAAGGAAGGATGATAAGTCGAAGAATATGACGGAGAAGGAGTGGTAAGATAAGAGGAATCTGGCTAATTGCACGATCAAATTATATCTTACGGATAACACTTTTCAGGATGTTATCGGTTTGTCAGATCCAATGGATGTTTGGGAGAAGCTTGAAAGCCGGTATAAGTTCAAATCCTTGACAATAAGGTTGCATTTGAAGAAGCAATTCTATAGCCTACGTTTGTCAGAAGAAGGAAGTTTTGAGAAGTATTCGGATGAGTTTAACCAGATTTTAACGCAAATGTCATCACTTGATGAGAAGATTAAGGAGGAAGATTAGGCGTTGGTATTACTGGTTTCTTTGCTGGCTTCGTACGATTATATTATCACGACACTACTATTCAAAAAAGACATACTTAGTCTAAATGAGATCATCGCTTCCTTACTTATGAATGAATCAAGGTGGAGGGGAAGTGTTGAGGCTTCGAAGGAGTCGAGGCTCCTGGTTACTATTAGCGGTCAGGGAAACGGGAAATCAAGGGATCGAGGCGGCAAATCAGAGTGGAGCAACGGTCTGCACAAGCTTCAGGACATGAAGTGTTTCCATTGTAGTAAGAAGGGCTACATGAAGTGAGATTGCCCCAAGAGGAAGTAGGAGAAGGTGGGCAGATGTGAGTATCAAGTGAGGAAGGATTAGGGTGAAGATGATCGGGCCTCTGACGCTTTCTGCGATAACCTTTGGATTGTCTACACAGGGAAGACGTGGAGCTTTCTGAGCTAGGAGACAGATTGGGTGATGAATAGTGGCATCTCATACTATGTGACACTGAGGAAGTTTCACTTCACGAGTTATATGCCCGGGGCCACGGGGTATTAAAGATAGATAACGATGATTTTTCGAAGGTTGTTGGTATCGGGATGTTTGCTTGCGGACAAGCAATGGGATGAAGCTTGTCTTGAAGAGTGTGAGACATGCTTTAGATTTGAAGTTGAATGTGATTTCAATTGGAAAGTTTAATAAGGAAGGTTTAAGCACGGCGTTCGGAAAAGGTAATTGGAAATTCACTAAAGATGCCTCAGTTGTCGAAAAGGGAAGCAAGCGATCAAGTTAGCATTTGAAGACGGCTTCGGTTACCAAAGATAGAGCAAGGGTGACCAACGGGGGCATTAGTCAAGATGGTCGAAAAAGGAGACCAAGAAGGAGTGCAATGGGGAATAATTCGACCGTGGAGACAAGACTGAAGGGGAGTGGGACTACTCCAGGTTCGGTGGGGCTGGAAATAACATCATTCAGGCTTGCGAGGGCCAACACCGGAATCCCAATTGAGAGGAAGTTGTTGAAAGGCAGGTGATGACGATGACTGGTTAAAGGCGAAGGGTCCCTCCATAAGGTTGTGAGGAAAAGTTGTATTTTTTGTCATTCCTTTGTGGGTAACTCAATAAATAGAAAGTCATTGGAGGTTCGCATGAGGCTCGTGTGAGGATCAGAGTATTCGTGCACGCGACAAAAGGCCAAAAGGCAGGATCAAGTAGAGTACTTGAGGGCACTTGAGTGCCAATTTCAGATTGATGCAGGATTGTTGGCGCTCACTTCATTCTTGAGCGGAGAAGAGGAGCAAATTCTAGACTTGGTGTACTCGCTCTGCGTTCACTGGGCACTTGAGCGTGGAGTCCAGGATCAGTGAGCTCAATCCGCATTCACCAAGCGCTCGAACGCTGGTACGTGGTATAAAACGCGGCTCAAGCATTTTAGGGTTATGTTTTTTGTTATCTTTATCCACAAGGGGGGTTGCACATAGAGAGAAGAGAGAAGAAGAGAAAAGAGGAAGAAGTTTGCCATCCGATTGATATTCGATTTGAGTTTTGTTCTTCGTCAAGGTCGGCTATGTCATTCTGGAGGTAATTTTGAAAATGTATTTTCGTTTGATGGCTATTTTTTCTCACTATATTTTCTCTTATAGGTTACTAGATATGTTGAGAGGGGGTTATATTCAACCATTCTTTATTCTGGTTCAGAGTAAAGGGATTTCGGATGAACTTCTTGTAATCGACACTATTTATAGTCAATTTGTTTGGAATTTATCATGTGATTTTTTCTTTGGTTGAAAAAAGTTTTCCATTTTAAAAATCGTTGTACATTATTTGTTTCTTATACTCACAAATTTGGTACTTGACGGTTGATGGGGCGTTTGGGTTTGTTCCGCTACGTTGTGTTGGGTGTATCTCGGTGATAAATTCTCGACAGAGAAGACGTCTAAAATATCTTCGAAAGACATAAGATCACTCCAAGTTGTGATGGAGGTAATAATCGGATCATAGGAGGAATCCAATCTAGCTAGAAGATAGAGCACAAGTTCAATATCCTTAAGAGTCTCGTCCACAGTAGATAGAATGTTTGCTAAAGATTTGACTCGTTGAAAATAATCTGAAATAGATTAGTTGCCTTTTTTGAAAGTGAGACGAATCTACATGATACAAGCATGACAATGTGGAAAACATGCGCTCAAGGGCTCTACAAATATTGTGAGAGGTCAAGGGTCCCACAACATGAGTTAAAATGCCTTCCGAAAGAGAAGACATTAGGAAATCAAAAACAACTTGGTCATGTTGGAACCAACAAACAAAGGCGAGATTTGAGATATGGAGAAGAGGAGTGTTGTTGGAGGTTCTTCTAAAATGAGATCAATGGATGAGGAATGGTACCGTCAATGTAGCCATAAAGTTGATGACCTTGTAAGGCACAATTTGCACCTTTCATGGTAAACATTTATATTTTGTGAGTTCAATTGTAATAAGGTTTTGAATATTCATTGGGGCATAACTGGGAGGCTAATGTTAGAAGAAGAAATGGAGATGGTGGAAGGCTAAGAGGCGGTATCCATTGAAAAAGAAATGACGTTATTCAAGGAGAGGCTCTAATACCACAAAAAAGTAAGATATTTATTTGAATAATTTGTTATTTTCTTAGCCATGCAAGATAATTCAAACATTTATTTATAGGATAGAGTACATGTATATTAAAAGAAGAATATGAACAAAGAAGAAACCATTGTATTTTTATACAAGAGTTGATATTTTACCTAATTTATAAAAATTATGATATTGCATGGATTTGATTAACAATGATTTGCTTGATCATAAGTATCTTTCATGATAAGCACCTTAAGATTAATATTTGCTTTATTCATAAAGCTAAAAAAATTCATGTGAAGTCAATGCTATGAGAGATCAACTTTCCAATATTTTAATCTCTGTACTAGTAAAATTCAAATCTAAATTTCTTCAAAAAAAGATTTGGTGTGCATAAACAAGTCAAAGAATGTGACAGTTAATAAAGTTTCTTCTAACCCTTTATATATTGATGATATTATATTTCATTGAACCATTTATTTTAATAAATTTATATAAAAATAAATTGACTTAATAGCACCATATGAGCCAATAAATTCAAACAGAAAGCCATGCTAAATATTTTAAAAATGTATATATATATATATAGCTGGAAAAACTATCAATTTTCTCTTTCCTTCAATCTTATGCTGTCCTCCTCTTTTGGGCATTACTTCTTCAGCCTCTTTAATTTCTTCAGTTTCCATGCACTAATGCCATATTCATGCACGAATTAATTCGTATAATTGTTTAATAATAAATTTATACAGTGATGTACTAAAATATAAAGCACTCTCGTGGTTGAAATTCATGGCCAGACATTGCCAACTGGGTCGAAGATGAAAGGGGGAATGGCAAATTGATTTAAAAAATAAAAGCAAAAACAGGAATAGAAAGAGGGATGAAAAGGATTTAAGGCAGTATAAGGCTCAGTGCCTCCAGTAATTATTGAAAATGACGTCTCCTGAACGAAAAGACAATGTTTCTATTTAGCACCCTTTTGCAAATCTGCATCGAAAGAATTATGAGTGAGATCAGTTTCCCCATTTATGCAAAAAAATTATCAAGATTTTGTA
>JAODPA010066947.1:0-10737 GCA_025585075.1 Nepenthes mirabilis
ACTATAAAAATGAACGGTTTCTAATAAACGGCCGGCTGTCTAACCACCTTTGACAAATTGAGGGAGTGCCTGGCAAGCTCCGCTCTCCTGACGTCATCAAGAGAGGGCAATGAGCTGTACCTATACTTAACGGTTTTAGAGGCGACACTGAGTTTCGTCTTAATTCATCAGGAGTCTGACGTGCAGTAGCTGGTCTACTACGTCAGCAAAACGTTGACCGGCCCTGAGACTCAATACCCCCATGTCGTGAAGATTGTGTTAGCGCTTGTCTTTTCAGCAAGAAAGCTACAGCCCTACTTCCAAGGACACTGAATAATTGTTCTGACCGACCAGCCATTGAAAGGTATCCTGTAAAAACCAAATGTGTCAAAGCGACTAGTTAAGTAGGCCATCGAATAGGGTGAGTTTGACATAGAGTTTTGGTCCAGACCTACCGTCAAAGGGCAGACATTGGCCAACTTTATCGTCGAGATCATAACCCCAATTTCAGACACAGGCTACGCCGACAACGCCGACCATCAGACTGAAATGCCAAACTGGGATTTTTACGTGGATGACTCATCAACAACCTTAGGCGGTGGGGCCAGAATAATCCTAAGGACCCTTGATGGGTTCAAAATAAGATACTCCTTGAAGATGGGGTTCCCAACCACCAATAACGTAGTCGAGTATGAAACCCTACTCACTAAATTGTGGCTTACCAAGGAGTGCTCAGTAAGGCACGTGATTGTATACGATGACTCAAAGCTGATCGTCAACCAAGTTCAGGGAAGCTCTGAAGCTTCCAACCCGCTGCTCACAGAATACCTAGTTAAGATAGAGTATGATCCAAAAGTTTGACAAGTTCTACGTAGTTCATATCCTAATGGAGAAAAATTGGAATGCCAACAAGCTTGCAAGGGCTGCGGCGGCGAAGAGTCTGGAGCAGTACTCTAGGGAGATACAAGAGTTTTTGACCACTCCCAGCATTGAAGAGTAAGAAATAATGCAAGTTTCTGACGATAAAAACTAGATGTCGCATTACTAGAGGTACAACACGAACGGGTCCCTACCTGCGAATCCAAATGAGGCCAAACGTATAAAGAAGACAGCCGACAGATATACAACCGTGGACAAAAATAATAAATAATAATATTTATAAATCAATATATAGAATATCTATAAATTATTATAACCGACAACGGAACCCAATTTACCGGCAAATGTTTTACCAAGTATTGCACTAGTTTGGGTATCAAATTGATCCACATTTTGGTAACATATCCGCAGGTGAACGGACAGGTGAATGTTACCAACCGAACCCTATTTCACAAACTGAAGACCAAATTGGAAGATACAGGAGACTCTTAGGTTGACGAGTTACCTTCCGTGCTATGGTCGTACTGGACAACACCCAAATAGCTGACATGATAGACACCTTTCAATTTGCGCTACAGAACAGAGGCTATAATCTCGGTCAAGATCGGGCTCCAAAGTCTCCGGATCGAGACCTTCGACCCGGTCGACAACTCTCAGCGGCTCAGAGCACTTGGACCTACTGAAAGAAGCACAAGACGCGGCAAGGATGCGCACGACTGCCTATTAATAGTAGATTGCCCAGTATTACAATAAAAAAATAAAAGCGCAACAGTTCGAGATGGGAGACTTGATCCTACGAGGTATAGAGCCCACTGGAAAGTTAGCCAATAAGAACATGCTCTCACCGAATTTGGAAGGCCTGTTTCTCGTCTTTATCTTTTTGCAAAACAGGACATATAAGTTTCGAGCCCAAAACGGCAAGCTAGCTCCAATGACGTGGGACGTCGTTCATCTGAAGAAATATTACCAGTGAGTTTCTCACCAGACCTAAATAAGTCACACTTGTGCTGAAGGGTGCTTATAATGTTGTATCACGCTCAATAAAATAATTCATTTTTTTTGCATACTTTTGTTATTTCTGTTTTTCTTTCACATGTGAATGGTTGCGTAAAATTGTATGAATCCAGACGACCTAGACTGCCCCTAAGTCAAGAGAGCTTTCGTTCACTTGTAGTTAAACCTTAGTCCCATACACGGTCAGATTAAACTTTGGTCCTGTAGCAAGTGGCCCATACGCAATCGGATTAAACCTTGATCTCATACCAAGTAGCCCATAAACGGTAAGATTAAAACCTTGGTCCCGTACCAATCGGCCCATAAGCGATCAGATTAAGCCTTAGTCCCATACAAAGTGGCCCATTCACGGTTGAACAAAAAACCTTAGGGACTTCCACTGCACACATGCGACGACCTTCTCTCACGGGAGATAGTACCACCAATTAGCAATGGTTAATAAATCGGAGTTAAGCGTGAGAAAACGCCATATGCTCTAACAATAGGCAGGACGCCCAAGATTACGATTTAGGCTCCGTTATCCAAAACAAAAACATTATCAAACCAAGAAAAAGGATGTATATGTTGCCGATTTGTATTCACAAGATATACAGCGTATAGGGTGTTATTAAACAGCCTAGATATGCTTTTAAGGGCATTTGAAGGCCTCATGGGTACAAGGAATTATCTACGCCTACGACTTATCTAGATGGCTACCCTAAGATGGGGGACCCCTTGAGGGACGTGGGGCGGACCTTCGACTAGGTATTCAATCAACTCTAAGTAGCAAGAAACTCCAGCATTTCTCGAATCCAAGAAGCCTACAGAAAAATTGGGGTCCACCAAAGAAACGATTCTCTTGCTAAAGTGGATCCCCACCTAGAAGCGCACCTCTAGGGTGGGAGCCATCTCCTCAAGGTGGAGTCATATCCTCAGCTTGCCTTCAAGCGCCACGATTCTCTCCATAGCTTAGGCATAGGCTTTAGAGACTTTTTGAAACCTGGCATCAGACTCCAATAGGGCTTGATCAAGGTAGTTAGCCCGCACTTGACTCTGTAGCGCATCTCCGATAGCGACGTTAACTCGGTGCTCCATCTCCTCTGTTACGCAGTCAGTATGAGCACACGTTATGCAGGCAACTTCCTCTCCCTATGAGGACAAAAACTCATCCAACCCTTGAGGTACCCTCGTAGGCTGACGAGCGGGAAAGGAGTCAACAACAAAAACATCTATCAGTAATCCATACAACTTCGCAACAAAATAGACATACCTGGCAAGAAGAACAAATAGACTCAGGGCATAGCATAGCCCTCAAGACACCATGGGGTTTGAGTGGTGGAACACCCAAGTAGTGTTCTTCCTCAACAGCAACCCCATTCATGGAGTCCTCTTCATCCTTCTCCGTTAACATTCACCGGTCGCTACTCCCCTCCTCGGATGAGGGTTCAGGTGAAGAGAAAGATGACGCTCCCTGTGCTAGAGCGAGCAAAGTCAGGATGCCATTTATATCTCGATCCGCCATAATGGAAGTAGAGAAACCTATGGGGGCAAGTGGTGAACGGAACGACAAGATGCGCCACTCTTAAATAGGCAGAACCTCAACCAAAAACGACGTTGCAGTAGACACTGAAAGGTCATGTTGTTTTGATGGGAAGCGACACGTGTCCTCTCCCGATCAAATCTGCCTGTAGCTCCATAATGACAAATGTCGCATCACATCATTGAGCAGCGCGCCAGTCAATGATGAGGATGCAACCGATCCCGCAAGAACGGCAACCCTAACCCAACATGGGGGCTCGGATTCAAAAACAAATATGGTCGGCCAACCAGCGACCACGAAAAAACAGAGCAGCACATAAATAGAGAGGACATCAACACCTTTGCGAAAAAATTTTGTTCATTAAGAAAATGAGCTGTACAAGTATTTGATACAAGAAAAGAAAAAAGAATAAAAAAGGTAAAATATAATCCGCCTAAGCCTAAAGTTCGGCTAGAGGGCGAGGCGGCGGGAGGCCCTCCCCACCGACAAAGTCGACCAGTTCCATCCGGCGTCAGGCTACCCAGTTTCTTTGTTCAAGGACGCCAAGGGGGAAGCCGAGGTAAAAATGGAGACAATACGCTGACATAACCAAAAACCCTCTTGGACCCTTGCGGCTAGGATTGGCCCCAACTCCTCCAAGCCAATTTGAGAAGCCAACTCCTCAAGTCTGGCATTCCTGCTCCGAAGTGATGCCAAGTCCTGCTCGGCCGCCAATAAGGCCTCCTCAAATTGGTGTAGGGCGGCCCCGATGTTCTGCAACTCCCCCTAAGCCTCGGAAAGCTGGAGCTCGAGATCCACCGCGGTCCTGGTAAAGCTCGTTCTCCGAGGCAACAACATCTAGGCGGCCCTGCAGCTCTTCCACCACTCTCCGGTTGACCCTTGTCTGCGTCAGACAGCAGACCTCCTCCTCCAGAGCCTGGATCCAGGACGTATGCTGCTGCGAGCACCTCTACAAAAACTGCAAGACTTCGTTGTCCTGCAAACAAAACAAGTGAAAGGAGTTTAGGCCAGCAGTTCCCAATAAGGCATGAAAATTCAACACGACGCACCCAGGCATAGGACTCCACAATCACAAGGGCTCTCAACTGCATGGCCAACGGAGGCACCTCGATTGCCGCAGCCTCAACACTGGTGGCCTCCCTGGCCCTCGCCGGTTGGCCAGTTCTAGAATCTAATGCGGTAGACGCTGGAGGATGGCAAGCAAACTCCAGCCCCGAATGGGCTTCCTCCTCTTGGGCCTTGGCTAGAAGATCGTCTCCGATACCCTCTGATGCATCAGAAGGAAGAGCAGGGAGTACCTCTACTGGCGGCACCACGACGTCACCCTCAAGGATGGCAACATTGGGGCAAACTTTGAGGGTTGGCGCCCAAGATGGATCGCCAATACTCCTCATCCGCTCCACCATCGGAAGGCCCTTGGCGGCAGAAGAGAATGATGAACACATAGGAGCTCAGATCACCACCAAGACCGACTATCCAAAGGATCACCTATGACCAGTGTCCCGACTTTCCTCTTTGGCAATGCTGGTGGGGGTGCAGCAACCTTGACAGCCCTAATCGAAGAAGATGGGCTGCAATAGGCCAGCGCAAGGGCCTCGGCAGACAAAAGATGGTCCCTCTAGAACTCTTCAAGGTGGGCCCGGATCAACGTCGTTAGTGATGCTACGAACTTGACCTCCTCGTGTGAAGTGTTGCCAGAGAAGACAGCTAGCACGTTGCCCCAAACCCTGGATATGGGTTAGTCCTCAGAAACCTTCGCCAAAAAAAAAATATGTCCTTCCAATTCTTGGTGAAATCAAGAATAGCCTCGCTAATACGTAACTCGCAAGGGAACAACGAAATCCAATCCCCGCTCTGTTGAAAGTGGAAGATAATCTTTACTGTCATCGCTGCAAGAGACCTCCCCCGACGACGAAGGAATATGCCCAAGGAGTACAAGTATCGAATGGCATTCGGATGAAACTTTGTCATAGGTTCTCCAAGGACCCCAAAGATGTCGAAGAGCTCCCCGGGAATGGAAAGATGAAGCCTGTTACGCAGGTGGGCCTCGTAGATGGTGATGAATCTCTCCAGAGGAGCGAAATCCTTGTCGTGCTCCCCTGGCACCTCATACAAGATGGATGTCGAGATATCGTACTAGACATACAAAGCCTTGATCTCACCAGAGTCAAGAACGGAGTTGGTTGCGCCTACTCTGGAAGCCATCGAATCTGTTGAAGTTTAAGTTGCAGAGGAGAAGGAGTAGAGACTAAAAACTCTTGAATGAAGCCTGTCCTTTTATAATGATAGTCGCCGCAAGAATTCAAAAGGGTGCCTTAAAAATGCGCGCTAATGATGCCTGCCACGCGTCAAAACCAGGGAATGTGCAATCATGCCAAATCGCCATTCTCATTTAAGGCGGAGGTATGGCCGTCTTTTTGGCAATAGCACGTGGCAAAAAACAATAGCAGAGATGCTTAATTTCCTAGGCTGCTAAGTACAGCCTCCAAGGTGCTCAGTTGGGGGCAGAGTAAGGCGATGGAGTAAAACCTTCCGATTTGACCTCCGAGCGGCTTTGGTTTTAGTCATTTGGTCAACGAAACCGATCAACTATCACTTCGACTCCGCCACGCATTCCAAGTTTCAATCGAATGGTCAACAAAATGGGTTAACTTCTGCTCTGGCTCCACCATGCACTCTGGAATTCTGTTGTTTGGTCAACGAAGTTGGTCAACTACCACTCCGGCTCCTCCCTACAGTCTGGATAGCAGTCATTTGTCCTACAAAGCGGATCAACTATCCACTCCGCCCCCTTGACCGGATCACTTCCACTCCGAGTTCCAGCCATTCTGACTATCTAACCACCAGACCTACCGAAAAAAAAAGAAAAAAGGGTAGAAGAGAGAGGAGTTGAGCCAAGGAGGGAAATTGAGGGAAGGCCTAAAAAGACAACACAACATGTTATGTCCTATTATGGACATATCAGAGGTCGAAAATTCAAACTTTCGACATGGGGGACTAGTGATGGGGACGAATAAAATAGGACAGTCCAAAAAGGGGACTAACCCAGAAGAATTGCAACCCCCTAAGCTGTCTAGTTTCGTAGGGCACCCAACGCATCATAACCTGTTGCAATTGTGTTTGTTGCTCTTACTCAGAGACCACCAGATTCTCCTGATATACCCAAATCCTCCTTCGCTCTGCATAGCTGTGCATTGAGGGAGCCCAGAAGATGGTCAATGCCCGAATTGACCGAAAATGGCCTTCAGATAGCCAAAATCAACACAAACCGAATGCAGCCCATGAACCCGTTCATGCGGGCAAAAGATTGCTTGCCCTAATTGGTCACAATGTGAAATATCTCCCCAGATCGTGATCTCCTCTGAAATGGAAGTCTTCAACTCAGCGCATATCCCACGATGGAAACCCCAATATTCACCATATACGACATCTCTGTGAAAAAAGAAGGAATCCTTTCTTCCAATCATTATTGCCCTAAATAGCGCCATTGTCTTGTCTCCGGATGGAAGGAAATCTCTTCAAGTAGTTGACAGCCAACCTTACCGTCTAAAGAAGGATGGCGAAGTCAGGCAGCTATAAAAGGCCCTAGAAACACACTATAGAGGCACGCTTACTTCAATGCTCAAACCAATGCAAGCAATTCCTCTCTTGAACAAATCAAGCGCTATAGCGCACCACTAAATGCTGCTCTCCACGAGTATACCATCACAAAAACTACTCCAAGCCGAGCGCCCCCAAGTTAAACTTACAAATTCCCTTCCCTCCATCATTCCTGATAAATTCTTTTTTTACATTCTTTATTTTGAAAAAAAGATAATTAATTTGAATATCGGATGATAAATTAAAAAGCGAACCCCACCATTTTCTTCTAACTTTTCGTCTTTAGTTATGGTGTATAAGATTCAAACCAAATAACACGGAGACCAGAACCCACATCAACAAGAACCTGAGACTCAATCAAACCTGAATCCGTCAAAGGGTCGAATTCAGAACGTATCAAGAGTGAAAACTAATTTCTTTATTTTAATAAAATAATTTAGGTAAAATGTATAAATATATCAACATTTAGAATAATTTTTTAAAAATAAAGTTAATTAAGAATAGGATTAAAAAATAAATAAAAAGTTGCCGATATTTTTGATAATTTTTCATAAAAACAGAATGAAGCGTGAGTCAATGTCAACTACCAAACGCAGAAAGAGTTCGTCAACGCCGCGTCATCAGGGCTTCGAAGCTGACGCGGCATCCATCGCGGCGGCGTCAGGTCCTCCGGCGCCGTCGGTCACGCAGGCTGACGGAACGGCCAGATGGGACAAGTTGGGAGACGCATGCCCTTCGCCTTCGGATGCCATCCGCGGATTGCTGCTGATGCCGCCATTGCTGGTGGGGCTGTGGCGGTGATGGCTGGCGGCTGTGCTTCGACAGGTGGCGGTTGAGATGGCCGTGGCGAGAGATATGGGCATCAGACAAAGGCCTTTCCCTTGGAGGTACTGCATGGCGGAGCCCATGTCCTCCTCCATGAGTTTGGCCACGTGGTGCTCCGTCACAATCAAGTTCTCATTGGATGCCGCCGCCGTCGGCTGACCTCCGTTACTGCTCCGTCCAACGCCACCTCCCTGAAAAAATAAATAAACAAATAAATATCGAATATATTTGCATAAATTATGTAACCGCTAAATTAAAATAAAATATATAACACATAATAAATGCACAGTAGATAAAAAGACAATTCAGACTTGACCACTCTTTTTCAGAAACAAAGAGAATCTGTAAAGTGCGTGACACGCGTGCTGCTTCGCTTCGTCGTTTTGTGCCTATTCAGTTTTCCAGCCTTTTTTTTTTTTTCTGAAATGAGTAATTTTTCTGCCTTTTTATAAAATAAGAATGAAATTAAAATTTTATTTTGAGCTTATTTTTAATATTTTCAAAATTAAAAAATAAAAATCTAACCACCCCTCTTTTTTTTTTCTGGATTGTTCTAAATTTATTTTAGCCTAATTTATCAATTTATCCTCTTCAAAACATAAATCCCTTTAATATTTTTTATCCCTTAGCTTTTCGTAGACTCCAATTTCATTTTTATTTCGGGCCAATATTATTTAGTTATTTTTAATTTTTTTTTTAATAATGTGATATTTTTTTAATATTTGATTAATCTTCTAAAATTCTTATGGATCAACTCAAATTCTTATAAAATTCTTAAATTAATGGGTTACGGATCAACTCAAACTTATAAATCACTAACAACTCCTTTTAAATATTGTGTGGAAGTTCTTAAACTCAGCGAAAAATTTTTGATTAATTTAATCCAGTTGAGTTAATCATCCAATTAATAATGAAGATGTGCTTCTGAAATCAGCAATAAACAAGACAATGGTCCAGCAGGAATATTATCTACATGCCCATGATCTCCCCTCTACCCGCGAATTTAGATTTTATTGTTAAAAATACTTTTACTACAGCATGATTGTAGACATGATTTATAATCATTTCAAATCTGAGAAGCTTCGATTCAATGAAAATTTTGTGAGTAAAACTTACAAAGATTTGAATATTGTGGAATTATTTAGTTACTGTGTGTACGGAATTATTTGAAACAAAAAAAAAAGGGAAGTAATTTGATTTATCGGTTTTATCGTTTCTGATTGATCTTCTGTATTTCGTTGAATGAAACAATGGATAGGATGAGAATTACCTTGTTAGCGTTAGGCACCAGTTCCTGTAGAGCTTTCATTCTCTCCGCAATTCTCTCTCTTCTTAGCTGCCGTTGTTAAGAGGTAGGAGAAAAGAGAGACATCAAAAGCAGAAAATAATGACTGATCCGCAAGCTTTTACAGGGAATCAAAGAACAGGAAAGTGGATTAAGTGATGCAAAATGGAAAGTCGTTAGGATTAGAGCATACCCTTTCGGCGATGCTATGAGGGTCAGTAGCTTGACCTCTCCTAGCCCTAACCCTCTGCCTTTGAGGGGCAGGACCGCTCCCTCCTGTCGACGCACTCCCCTGAGTATGGTTCATCAACGCTGCCGTGGCCGGAGCTCCGTAGTTCTGCGCCGGCATCGTCCCTGCCTGTATCAATCCAAGAGTCCAATTTCAGATGCTAACCTCAAAGAGTAAGGACGAGAGAAGGGGTGAGAGAATGGATGGCGCGCGCCTGAAAATGTTGATGATTGGCGGTTTGACCGTTTTCGTTAACAGATCCGGCGAATCCGTTGTACAGAGCTTGAACTGAACCGTCGCCTCCCTGCAATCGATTAACATAATCAGTTAATTTCTCAAAACAATTGAACAACTAATCGTCTCTTTCCATGAGGGCGGACGGATCACCGACGTCGAGTTGAGATCGGTCAACAGGAAGACGTGTATCTACGGAATCGCCACTCGCAAGGCTCGACGGAAAAGGAAGAAGCCCCGAGTCACCGCCGCCAGCAACGCCTCCGGATAAAAGCAACTGCTGCTGGAGCAAGAAGGACTTAGAGGCGACGGAGGAGTCATCGGCACCATTGATCTGATGTTGTCGGAGCTTCGAAGCTGACAGCAAAGGCGAGTCATCGAAGGGATAGTGAACGGCGTCGACAGGAATCTCGGGATTAGACGTAAGGTCAGGCCAGTGGGAGCAGTTAGGGATGACTGAGAGCATCTGTTCGAGAAAGTCGTCGTGCGAAGGGGTCTCGAATGGCGGAATCTCAGAGTTTTCCTGTTGCTCGTGAAAGGATGACGAAATCTGACGGGAAGACGCGTTTAGGCAGCCTGCCGCTGCGATTGCGTCCATTTCTTCCATTTCTCTACTGCTCGGCCGCATTTTTTACTGCCCTTTTCAGCCTGCACAAACATTCATGCAATAATTTATTGATTTTTCACCACAATCAACACAAGTACGAAACAAAAACCAAAGCACGGGAAGAAGAAGACGTCTCAGGAGAAAAATAAGTAAGCGAAGGACCACCGCCTACCTGTGAACAGGCGAGGAGTGCGAGAGAAAGCGAGCGAGAGAGAGAGAGGAGGAGGCAGGAAGCCGGAAGAAGCGGAGAGGAAGGTGATCAGTGAGAGAGAGGGTTTGCTGTAGGTTTGTTTGTATTCGATATTTGAAGATGATTTAAAGCCTCCTTCAGCAGTTGTTTCGTTCGAATGTTTTCCTCGCAAGGTCTCTCTCTCTCTCTCTCTCTCTCTCTCTCTCCCCTTCGTACTGAATTTCAAAAGCGCAGTTTCGCGTCCGTACACGGGCCCCGACGCGCGTAAATACTGTTTTTCTTTGTACGTAACGCGCGAAAAATTTACCCTCCACATTTCAGCTTTTTTAAATCATATTAACTTTCCCAATGAAAATTAAAGAAATAAAACTTATAT
>JAODPA010066948.1:0-23299 GCA_025585075.1 Nepenthes mirabilis
ATATATATAATAACATAAATTAAAGATTATTAGTCTCGGACTCTGTAATTAAAACAGACTAGACAACCTAGAGATTGGGTAAGTGAAATGAGAGAGAATGGCTTCTGAAGATCAAGCTTATGCTTTAGGGTATTTTTAGGAAATTGGTTATCAGATCTGCATCGCCAACTATCAAAAGCTCCCTGATCCACGCTCAATTGTCATGGAAATTTTTGATATTAGTTATCTACGTTGAAATGCAGCCAACGATATCGCCGTTCGGAGCATTTCTATTCAGTCCGCTCCCGTTTATGTACAGGGTTAATGGCGAATTGAGCAGCGAGGGTTTTAACAGCTCCAGGGTATTGTTCTTAGCTTCGCTCTGGTCGTATCAAGGCATCGACATGGATTTGTCAAAGGTTGGGGACAAAATTCTAAGCTCCGTCCGCTCAGCTCGTTCTCTCGGATTACTTCCTTCCACGTCGGATCGCCCTGAGGTTTGATTTGTGCCTAACGTGTTTCTGTTCAATGTTTCATGGAATTGTTTTGGTTGCTTTGATTGTTTTGAGTTAGTGGCTTTTGTTAACGTGGTGCATTGTTGCGTAGTTGATGTAATCACACTCGTTGTTACCAATTAGCCAACTGTTAACTATTGTGTTGCAAGTGATCTACCAAAAGGAACAAGGGAAAAAAGAATTGGCTTGAATGGAATGTGAATTCCAGATGTCGTATGCAGCCATTAAAATGTCCTTGAAATTCTATCCACACACCGTCGCACAGTTAGTCAAAGCCTTGAGTTTGATACATACTGGCATCCGGCTTGATTCCTGGTTTACGTGATATATGCCTTTTGGCGGGTGGGGTGGCGTTTTCTATGTTCTCTCATACTAGATGACATATGTGGGGAAGGGGGTTCCTACTTCCTCGTTATCCCCCCACCACAGAGAAGTCCTTTACTGCCTGTCTGGAATGATTAAAGAAGATATTATTTAGTCCAGTTGAATTGTATTTACTGAATTGTTGTTTGTCACATTATGAGTGATAAAATTCAATCCATTATTGGCCTAAAAATATAGATTTCCATACATGATTCCAACGAAAATAAGTCAATTTTCTGAGAATTCACTTGTTTTTCTGTTAGTTTTGTGGAACCAAAACCAAAATCTCCAAAGAGTTATGTCAGCTTCAACCAGAAAAAAGGAAAAAACATTTCTTTATACTCCCTGATATAACTCCATCTATTCTCTCCACAAACCAGTTTTTCCCGCATTCCCTCTCTGCTTTCTTTTCTTTCTCTCTGTCCCTTTCTCTCCCTGTGCCACCTTCATTGTTTCTCTCCCTGCAAAAGCAGCTGATTCTTTCCTCCACCCCTTTCTGTTATCCTACTTCATCTCCTAGTTTTCTCTCCACTCCCTTTCTTTTTTCTTTTCATTGTTCTCTCTCTCCCTCACTCCCATTCCTTTCCACCTCCATCACTTCTTTCCCCCCTTTCTTCTCTTTTTCTTCCTCCAGGATTCTCCAAGAAATCTATTCCTTCTTCCTTCCTCTTCTTCTTGCACATGTACTTTGGTCTTCTTTTCAAACTACATGCTAAGGTTGCCTCTATCTTTGAGTTTGAGAACCATGCCAAAAGTTGGAATATTTAAGCAGGCTACGGACATTATGAAAAATGTATGACCTAATGCCTTTGTAACAATTGAGTTATTTTAGTTATGCTAGATTACTTTTTTCTCGTCTTGGGTTCTAGGGAGAAAGTAATTTGATTCAATACAATTATATGAGCATAGCAAACAATATAAATCAATTGAATTGAATTCTATTGATGATTTTATGTCAAAATTACCTTTAACTTCAAACTTGGTGTCCGCTTCCCACCCATAAAAAGGGAAAAAAGAATGATAAAAAAATCCAGGGTAGTTTCTTATTAAATAGGTGCAAAGAGTAAAAGTTTATGTTAAGCCCTACATAGTTCATTCTAGCATTTTTTTTACGACCAATCAATATGTTTGGAAGAGTGATGTGTTTTAACAGTTGGATGAGTTCTGCTTGACCACTAATGTATCTAACACTGTCTTTTCTAAAGGACCAAGTGACCAGTATGTGCTGTAGGTAGAAGTGGAGTAGGATTTTTCACATAGAAACACAGTGCAATCTTTATACTATTTATAGTTTCCTGATGAATATCCTGAGGTTCACAATCTTAATAGTTGCCATATCTTCTGATATTGGGGGATTGGGCGAGATACAAAAGTTATGAGGTACATTATTATGAAATTTATTAGAACAGCCAGAGTTAGGAGATGATGAAAGGGTCCTGGAACAGCTGCAAGGGCCAGTGAAAGATGGGCATATAGAAGTGAATGCATGCTGCATTGAAGAAAAACCTATCGTCATGCTTAAAAAATGTATGCTGCAGAGTCACTGTTGATGTGTGCAAATTTGTTATGCGGGATTCCTACAACAAAAGTATATGTTTGCTTTTCAGGATGAATTATTGAGCAAAGAAATCATAAATGCATGCATGGGGTATTGTGGGAAATATGGAAGTATTATAACTCGGAAATTACACAAAAGGATGCGATGAAAACAAAGGAAAAGGAAGAGTGAGGGACAAGGAGAGGCACATGAATTATGGATGAGGTCTCCCTTCGAGATCCAGTATTGAATGTTGACCACCTTTTTTTCATTCCTTTTTTACTTGTGAAAGAATTACTTTTTTATTTTGAATCTGCTGGAAATTCTTCTATATTCAGTTATGCTTCATGCCATCCTGTGTGAATTTTGGAAGCAAAATGTTCGGTCAATTTAACATGGAGCATTTGTAGCCAGACTACCTAGTGTATGGAGTACACTAGGGACTAAGAGAGGGACGTCCCTGGTAGGCCTGTTTAATTAGGAATGTTATTTCTTGTCTTTTCTTGTTAAACCAGGCCAACCATGTGGGATTTAAGGAGTCAAGCGCCCCCCCCCCCCCCCATTATATAACAAAGAGTTTCTGTGGGTATTATTTTTATATCTCACTTTGTGTGGACTACAAGAGGGATTTCCCTGGGTAGGCCTGTTCAATTAGGAATGTTATTTTTTGTATTTCTCTTCTAAACCTAGGCCAACCATGTTGGAATTTAGGAGGCATAGCCCCCTCATTAAGTGACAAAGTGTTTCTTAAGGGAAAAAAAAACCCAAGCAAATGTCATTCATCAATAACAGTGACAAAGCATAAAAAAGATGAAGCCTCATTGCAAAGCTTGTGAATAATTAAAAGGGATATGCATTATCTTCATATATTCTTTTGAGACAGGGCAGCCACTGCTTCCTCCCTCATTCCCTTTCATCATTT
This sequence comes from Nepenthes mirabilis, assembly GCA_025585075.1. Lineage (NCBI taxonomy): Eukaryota > Viridiplantae > Streptophyta > Magnoliopsida > Caryophyllales > Nepenthaceae > Nepenthes > Nepenthes mirabilis. The sequence continues at coordinate 3,317 of JAODPA010066948.1, forward strand.
GGCATAAATCTGACCACAATGAAATTTCTATTTTTATGATCACAATTATATATATTTTCTGGTACCTAAAAAATGTGAAATAGCAGCTGTTAGATTCTATCTGGGGAGATGATATAATGGGTATTAATATTCCTTGTCAGGTTCCTGCTAGGGCTGCTGCAGCTGCAGCTGTTGCTCGTGCTCTTGCGGCACTTCCTCCTCATCAGAGGCATAGTCTCCCATCAAGTTCTGAAGAATTAAGTTCTATGTATGGAAGCAAGTCTCATGGTCAAATTATTGAGGAACTAGAGGAAGAATTCTACGAAGAGGTTTCCCGCTGCATTTTTTTATTAATTTACAATTTATAGATTTGATTCCGATATCCCCCGACATGAGAACCTTGTGCATTGGGCCACCCTTAATATTTTATAGATTTGTCTACCTGCTGTATGCCTTTGTGAAAAATTGTTTCACTCCTTCATTATACCTGGACCAGCCATTTTCCTAATAAACCATAGAGGCATGAATCAGCAGTAGCTCCAGTGGCATCTTCTGACATATTAGGATTTATCTCAAAGTTTCATGAATAATATAACAATATTTTCTCTGGAATTCTTTATTTGATCACCAAATCTTTTAGATGAAAAGGATCTAGCTAATGGACGGATAGAATGTCGGGCAGTCAAAAAACCTATACAAGAAGTAAGTGTTTCTAAAATGAGGATGTGGATATGGATGAGTGTTGTAACTTGTAAAAGATGAATAAATAAGGTGTTAGGATTTTACAGTAAAATCTATAGAAGAATGGCAAGGGAAGGATGTTTTAAAGATGGTTAGGGCACTTGGAATGTAGGATAAATAGTGAATTAGTGAGGAAAAATGATTTGACTGATGTGTAGTCAATGAAAAGTGAGAGGAAGGCTTATAAGACCTGTGTTGAGGTCATATGAAAGACTTGAATAAGTCTTAACTTTCAGGAGGAGTTGCCTTAAACTGCCAGGATTCAAGTAGGCTGACCCAACATGATATGGCTCAAGGCTTTGATGTCATATTATTAATAATGCAAGATGTTTAGCATACTTTGCCTATGAAAGTAGTGAAATGTACTAGTTCTGACATATTTTCAAGGTCATCTGGCTGATGTCTTCATTTGTATGTTATCAAAAAGTCTATTCCCTTTGAATTCAAGATTGCATGCATGATAGGATTAGATGTGGTAATATGACACTGGGAATGATGTAGAGCTCAGGTGTTATGTCTATTGACTGGTTTAGCATGGTCAAATTTTCCATTAAGAAGCTGTTTGTATATTTCATAAGCAGGGGTTTGATCCAGTTAAGCACGTTCTAGAGCAAATTCCATCTGAGGAAAATGAATTGGAATATTTTGAGCAGAAGGTAATGTTTAAAATGTTTTACCTCTTATGTGTGTACTTGAAATACTATATTTTATTTGATAGGTCTACCATTCTGTAATGATCCTGAATAACTCGTAAAAATTGAATGAGATGGATGGCTTTTGCATCAGTTTTGAATGAGCTTATTTTGTTTTTGGCTAGCATCTATTTAAGAATAGCTATCTATTTGTTGCATATGGGGGTTGTGATTGACTTATAGTGTCATGGCAAGGTTGTTTTCATGATGTGGATGTCTTTAGTTTGGATTATGGAAGAACATTTTTGTAATGCAAGGGTGACAATTTGTACATTTAATCCTTTGAAGGTCTCTTCCATTCTGGAATCTTGAGTATTATTAGGCTGCCCTTTGTGTGAGGGTTGCATAAATATCTCAATCTCAGTCTGTCGTTTTTTCCTTCATGTCTGATGTACTGAATTCAGTTATAAGAAGTGTTAATGAGTAAATGTGTTGGAAACTTCTTCTCTGATCCAGAATATATGTTTTTTAGTATAGGCTGTAAAATGCCTTATGTAATCATTTTCTTTTGTCTTATACGTGATATTGGAGAATAGGAATTCTGCAAAGCATAATGATAACTTTTTTCACTTGCATGATAATTTGCTTCTGCTTATTTTCAGGCCACTCTTAGATTGGCACAGCTTGATAGGATAGCTGAATGCTTGTCTCGGCATGTTATGGAGCATCATGAACAAATGGGTAATTTTTTGGAAAGGCAATAATTATATATTCTTCATTGACAGATATGTTTTTCTTTGATTTGATATGAAAACTAATAAGATGTCCTGAGATATCAACAGCCTTTTCTCCTCAAGAATTTGAGATTGCATATGGTAATCTAATTTGTGTTATAGAGTTTTCATTTCTTGTTCTTTTGGGACAGTGAAGGGGATGCATTTGGTAAGAGAGGTGGAGAGGGACTTGAAGATTGCAACCATAGTTTGCAAAGTAAGCATTATGAATACAGATTGTCCCAAACCTTCTAATGAATTGTATACTTGCAAGTTGTGAAATTGACTAGGCTCATATTCGTCCTGCCATTGTTGTGGTCTCCTATCTTTCTTTTATCAATAAGTGTAGCATCCTATGGACTTGAATGCATTTTCAGCTGTGGACAATTTCCGAATGCTCACCCTACCACATTGTTGTGGATGTTCTTTCTGTATTTAGTTCCTTGTTGAAGGTCCCATCACCACATTGTTTTGGGTATCTTTGCAGAATGGACGAAGACACCTGACCTCATCAATGAATGAGGTATCAAGGGATCTCATTGTTACTTCAAATTCAAAAAAGAAGCAGGCTCTTTTGGTAGTCTCCAGAAACCTTTATTATAGATTTAAGTTTGTGCCTTTCTTGGATGCATTCACCTGTGGTTTTAGGCTAGAGAAATAAAACAAAAACTTGCATCATCCTTTTCATGTGCTTATTAAGTTCTGCTGCTGCTATTTTATTTGTTTATTGTCAAGTTTGATTTTCTGTTATTACAATGCAGAGGCCACTGCTATGCTTTGCCGTCTTGTTTGTACCTATAACTTCTATTCCTTTGGAATTTTCAGAAGAGGATGGATATTTTTCTTCTTCCTCGTCACATCAGTATGAAAATACAAATCAAGCAATAAAAGATACAGCTAGCTAAGGAAAAAAAATTCAATTAGAATGATTATTAAACATAAAAGGACAATCCTATAGTTTAGTGCAAAAATTATATTCTGAAACAACTGAAGAATACCTACTTATAAAAATATCTGGACTATTATTTTTGACAGTAAGAAATTGTAACCTTGAAAAGTTAGAAATGCCTATTTTTTTGGGAAAACATCGTTGACATCAGCTGGATTTGGAAAAGAAGAAAGTACAAATGCAAATTAATATTTGGTACAGAGCATTAATGTTTTTTGCACGAATGAGTTTTCTCTTATCAAAATAATGGTGTGCTCGTATGACATGTCATAAACATTGGGGCATGGATGAAATTATTGATATTAGTACCTAAAACACTTGGAGCCCACCTTGCCTTGTATTGGTTGCAGCCATATCGATATTAGTCAAATTAGAAGATATGCATCGGTATCCGACATATTGTAATTTTGTCACGGTATCGGAAAATATCATTATCGGTGGCCCAATACCGATGTATATCAAACGATCTTTCATTCCAAGCATAGGGCTATATACTAGGTTTCGTAATATATATGTGATATAAGATTTCCACTGCCGTTTGTTTGCTAATATGCAATAACTGCAGTGGTGCTAAATGCACTTCCATGGGTACTTCAAGGAGAGCCATGCTCACATAAAGGAAAGCCATTCCCTTTCGAGGAGAGTCATGCATACATAAATAGAAGTCATTCCCTTTGAGGGAATATATTTCATTTTTTATTGCTATTTGACCTCCATTTATCCTTATGTGCAACATTGAAATTTTGTCATCTACTAGGTGCTTTTATGTTATTACTTAAGTTTTGGTATGGTGGTAAATACACGAAAGATCTTTATGGGTAATGATCAGATAAAATCATATTGACAATAATGACCACAAGAACTTGAGTAATGACAGATAAGGGTGATTTTTGGCGTTCATAAAATTTCACTTTCCACTGCTTAACTTTTTGTGTCACTGAAACAAAAGTTCTTGGAGTTTCCATTTATATTGCTGTCTATATACTGGAAGTAATTAGAATGGGAGTTTCTTCGGCTAGATTTTGTTAAACATCAATAAACAATGGTATGGAGTTGATGGCATGCCTTTTATTTCGGATACATATAGATGTTATGATAAGCATGAACCTGGGAATAAATCTTGCAATTTACAGGACATGCTTCCAATTCTAACAGAGCTTCGTCTTGCTTTAACCATGCAAAAATCCCTTGAAATCCATGTTGAGGAAGGAAACTACTTTAAGGTTGGTTTTTATATTGCTGATTATTAGCTTATAGGCTTCAGTGAGATGATTCTTTCATCATCTTGTTAATCTCACATTGTTGTGGAACCCTTTCCAGTTAATTTATTACTGTGTGCTAAGTCTCAGTGTTTAATGACTTTCTGTAGGCATTCCAAGTGCTATCTGAATATTTGCAACTTCTAGATAACCTTTCAGAGCTTTCTGCAGTACAAGAAATGAGCCATGGTGTTGAGGTGAATATGGAATAACTATTATGAAAGCATCTACTCAACACTAAAAGCAGATGTGTAACACATATACTTAACTGGAAAAAAAGAAACCAGTTTCTGTTACGTATTTTATCATAACGATGTACCATTCACCGAGAAGTAAATGTTTAGTTTTATGCATTCTCTGTTGGAACCTTTTCTGTTGCCCTATTCTTATGTTTTTATCGCTTTTGCTTACCTGTAATCTGGGTGTCTTTTACTACTCGTGAAGGTTTGGCTGGGGAAAACACTTCAGAAGCTGGATGCCCTGTTGTTACAAGTGTGTCAGGAATTTGAAGAGGAGAAGTATATTACTGTCAGTATACCTCCCTTTCATGTTCGAATGAGTTATAATCTTTTCATGGACAATTTTTCTCCGATATTTAGCTTACACTCCCCATCTCTTCATACATGCATTTTCATCGTCAGCATTTTGGTACTATACTTGTGAAAATCACCATGTAAAAGGAATAAGTTTTGGATGAACTAGTATTAATCCATAAATTGGTGAGAAGAAATAGCCTTTTTGAAATGCAGGAATAAGGTAGTATAATGGATACATATGGCCCTCCTAAAGCCCATGATGTAGGAGCATTGTGCATTGGGCCGTCCTTTTCATAATATAGTATCAGGAATAGAGCTTAGTGTTATGAACAATAGAATTGTCATTACTATTGACATTGTGGCCAAGTTAATGTCTCTTGCCACCTAACCTACCGTTTGCTTTCCCCTTCCCCAACCAAATAGGAAAAGAAAATGAACACAGGACTACAACCTCCCTCCGCTTTTGTTGCTGGGAACTGTGAATCAGTCACTTTGCCAATATCCATTTTTACAGATTTATATGTCTGGTGAATGACAAAAAGGATGGGTTTCATGTTCTCTTCTATTCAGTAATAAACAAGGATCAATGCTGGGATTCATCTTATGCATTATCTCATGGTAATCTGCCCTTTGCATCAAGACAGATGATCCCTGCCATTTTCTGTTTTAACGTCTTTGCGCTGTTCCATTTCCTCCTCCATTCTTTCATGTTCATATTTCCATTTAATGCCTCAATTTTTCCTCCATTCTTTTGTGTTCATATTTCCATTTAATGCCTCATTTTCCATGTTTTTTAGCTTGATGAATCTTCTCCCCCTTCACATGTGATGTTGATCTTCTTCTTCTTGTTGTCATGAATCCTTGCCCCACTCCCCGCCATTCTGGTCATTGATATGATCCCTTTAGATTGAAATTTTCCAGCTTAAGATTCAATCTCATTAATCACTGACCCCTTCTGCATCATTTTTTTAGTTTCATTCTTACCTCAATATTGAGGCTGTCACTTCATTTTGTTTGTCTCTTCCTTACTTGAATATACTAGCTGTCACTTTTCTGTTGATCCTTTGGAAATCACTGTTTCTGGTGTTTAAATTTTTTAACATCTGATGCCATTATATTTTCCAGGTAGTTGATGCGTACGCATTAGTTGGTGATGTTTCTGGCCTTTCTGAGAAGATACAAAGCTTCTTTATGCAGGAAGCTCTATCGGAAACTCACTCTGTGTTGAAGCATTTGGTGCAAGAGGTAATTTGTTGTGGTAGGAAAATGACAAAGTTGTTATTGCTTATTGGTTAACATTTGCACAAGTTGACATTGTATCTGAGCGTATAATTGTTTATGCATGACCTTATTGAAATGAAACTTTAAACACATTCGGTAAGAACTGCCTGGTGATGGTATCTTGCTCATTGTGAAAGGTGGATGGGTGAGTACCACTCTCCTTAGTCTCTCTGCTTCGTTATGCGAGGCCGCGTCTTCAATCACGATTACGTTGACGACGAACTTCTTCGGCTTAGCCTTCGGGACTCAACTTATGTCATCGTGAGTCTGGATAATTTTTTTGACTTTAGACACTCAGGTTTCCGAGTGCTGTTGCTGTTGCCTTGGTGCTTTCTTTTATAATCGTCTCGGTCTTGGAATCTTCTTCTTAATTATAAAAAGGGACAACCACGTACATTTTTGCGTCGGCGCTGTGATGGGGTGTAGTTCTCCCAATTTCTCTCCTTTCTGTGCCAAAAAATTTTAAGACAAAAAATGTAGTCTGATGGATGAAGCTCCTACTATGTGTGGGATATGGAGAAGGGTCGGACTACTTTAAGACAAAGAAGAAAGAACATATTTATTGCTCTGTGCCCATGTCTCTGCTGGATCCTTGCATATTCATCATTCTCTGCTTCTAATATTTTTCATGTACAAGTTAACTCCTTGTCAAACTGTTACGAGGATTTGATAAATTGGAGGATTGAAACTACTAGTTTGAGGAAAAGGACAAAATTTTGTCCAAGGAAGTGGTTTTGAGAGATGTGGGTCATGACGCAACAATATTGCTTCTCCGTCGTGACCTGGAGATTACTGTGTCATATTCATGGAAAGAGCACCTATGCATTACTGTGGTTTTTTCAGGTAAGCTTCATTGTAGTGGTTAGATTGTGTATGCATGGCACTCCTTTGAAAGTTCATGGACATGTTTGTGGGGACAATTAGAAAAGTCTCCTGACCAATATACAGAAACAAACACAAATGCACGCTTACATGTTTGATAGAGTAAATAATCTTGATACAGAGGAAACTTGCATTTGTTAGAGTCATTTAATTTCAGAATCTGTGAACTCATGCCAGGAAAATTACTTAGACTTGATACTCCATGTAGTGTAGCAGAGAGCAAATGGCCTTTGACTGAACAAAATATACTAATCAATGCTGCTGTTTCAAACATAACTCCATCCCAAATTGAGTTGTAAATGTCACAACTTTTAAGTAAAGGGTATATGTGTAAAAATGTTATTTATGCTGTTCCCGTTTTACCCTCAGCAAAATATACGTTCAGCTGGGACATAAATGGGAACTGATATGTTCTATTTGGGACACAAGGAGCACTAGGAAATGTAGGTGAAGCCAAGCAAATTAGCCTGCAGATATCTTTACATTTGTTTTCTGAATGAACAGATGTTTCATGATGACTTTAGTTATTCAGGTCATGTTGACAGAAAAAATGAAAGGATCTTCATGATCAGTCTTAACTCTGTATTATCCTGCATGAGGTACTTTTTTTGAATACTCTGTAGTACTTCACCACAGGCGTTTCCTGGACATCTCTCTGTGATATTTCAAAATGTTGGAGCAATTAGTCAGTTTGAGATATGTTTCTTTTTGTTTGTACCTGCTTTCATGAAATGCCTCATCTTCAGTCAACATATACTTATTATGCTCTTAAAAGAACATAGGAAAAGAAAAGGAGCCAATTCTGGTCAAGTCTTCTCCAATTTCTACGAGTTCTCATGGGTTGCTTGTTTTGTTGTTTGTGGTCTACTGTTCTTCAATAGTGTTAAAGCTTCTGTCAACTCTCTTAGGTATTTATTCATCTCTTCTTCTTGTTGAAGGGCATGTTTATCTAAATGACTAATTTTGGCAGGATCTGGACTTGGATGACCTGCAGAATAGGTACATCTTTCAAGTATTAAGTTTTATGTTTACTTGCTTTCTTCTGCATCTGAAGTTCTGATATGCTTCTTACTTGGTAATTCAATTCCAGACTGACTTACAGCGATCTGTGCCTCCAGATACCAGAATCTAAGTTTAGGCAGTGTTTATTAAGTACACTAGCTGTACTATTTAAGTTGATGTGTTCTTATTATGCTATCATGAGCTTCCAGCTGGAGAATAAGGTGACTTTCAAATACTTGTCGGCTATAAGTCTATGATATCATCTGTTTACATTCAGCTATATGCATGAGCGTTTTTTGTGTATTTCACACTTTCCTGATGGCATTTGCTTGTTCGAAACTTGGATCTTTGCATTTGATGTATTTTCTGTTGGGTGGTGGTTAGATTTTTTTTTTTTATGATTGGTGATCTGCATGTGTCTCAACTCTCGAGGTATCCCGTCAAATGAGTGGGATATGTTTTATTAATTTTTGTACTAAAATACTGACCAATGTGTTCTATTTGCAGGAGTTTCAACTAGTAAATTTATCATTTTGGGAGATGTTATTTGGGTCTTCAATCTTATGTTCCTGTTCATACTACAGATGTTTTTGTAATTGTATTTGCATCGATAAGGTTTTGATGTTGAATATGTGGCCATCTTGTGCAGTCCAAATCCAGTTAAAAGTGGTCAAAATGAAGATGGTGTAGATGGCCAAGTCAGTAGTTACTCCAATTGAATAGATTCCGGGAAAGAGAATGTGCTAGATTTGCCTACGTTTTAGGATTTTGTTATTTTCTATTCTAATTGTTCCATCTCTATTAGGAACTTGTGTGTTGCCTCCAACTTTGTACATGCTTCGTGGTTTTTCATTGCTGAAACTTTTAGATTAGAATGTTATCAGGCTTTTCTGACATCAAAATGTGTTGCAGCTTGGGCTGTCTCGCATTTGTCATCTGTCGTGCAGTTGACGCACAACTGAGATTGCCACATCACTATTTTTGCTGTTGTATACATCACCCAACTGCAACATTTTGTCATCTGCCCTTCACAACCCAAGAAAACGCAGCACAAATGAGAAAATGACACTTTTCTCCACTTGCCATCCAACAGGACATTGCGACCTTCTCTCAGCCACTAAAAGGCCTGTACTGAACAGCAATCATGGTTGCTGCTACCCATCAAAATTTGCACGTTACAAACAAGAGAAAATCATAGCCCAGTGGCCCACTCAAGCCAGTAGCCCAGCATACAAACTTAACCAAATCTCAACTAGATCTTCAATGCAGATCAACATTGTGGCCCCATCATGCTTAATCATTCCAAATTTGTAAACCTAACTTGCTGCGCTGATTCACTCCAGTTGAAAACATGACTGCACATGATTGACCTCAATCCTTTACCAATACAATTCTTGGCAATCACAGCCAGCTAAAAACTACAGATATCCCAACCACAAAACTTATCTAACTCGACTTTGTCAAAGAGCCTAAGTCCTATGCATAAAATCATCGATTAACCTATTTTTTTAATTGGGAAGGATACTTCAAGTTCTCTCATTGTCACCTTTCTCTTTATTTGTTCAAATATGCATGAGGACAGATTGGGGGCTTTATTCCTGATAGGTCAACTTTGGTTGTAACTCTGTTTGGGCTGTGAGTCTGTGACATTAATTGAAAGGTCTAGACCTCTTGTAATCTCTCCGTATCCAGTGAACTGGCATTTAATTCTGTACCTGACACTTGTGGCTATGAGTGATATTTTTTTGACCGCTAAATAAAAAGCGTATGCATTGAAGTATGGATAGTACACGGGATTGAGAAACATATTGTGATCCATCAATCCAAACAAAGAGATCATTCAAATCCTTTACGGAAATGTATAAGGTTTGCATGATAACAAACCCCTGTCAATGTTCACACTTAGCAATAATTCTAGTGGTGTCTTCATTTTTTTTTTTACTTTCCTGTAGTTGGAATTAGTTGATTGTTTTTAGTTATTGAAAGTCTCTTACATTGTCGGTTGTATTGTTTCTCATCCATTTGTCATCAGGTCTACATTTCGATTTCAGGTTTCTGCACACCAAGCACAGGATATCATAAAGAAACAAAATAATTTGTCTTTGCAGTCAGAAGAGGTTCAGCAAATGGATTTAGTATCTGAAAGTTGTGATTCTAAAATAACTAATGGGTCACTTGTTGACAGACTGCAATTTTCTTCTTCTGTTGAATGTGCAACTGCATTTTCTTCCACTGATGCTTCAGAAACTAACGCCTCTGATTATGTCCGACCTAGTAATTTGTCCGATGAAGTGGGAGATAACATAACCTCTGTGTCAGGAAGTGAATTTCCATGGTATGAGCTGCGGAAGGATGCTACAGGTTTTGTTTCCCAGTCATTGCAGAGAGGATGCAAAAATCTTTGGCAACTTATGACAAGCCGTGTATCAGTATTGCTTTCTTCAACTGCATTTTGTTCAACAAGCATTCACCAATTCCTAAAAAATTACGAGGATCTGAATGTATTCATTTTAGCTGGTGAAGCTTTTTGTGGAGTCAAAGCAGCTGAGTTCAAGAATAAATTGATGGCAGCTTGTGAGCGTTATTTCATCAGTTTTCATAGACAAAATATACATGTGAGTTGGACTCTTCTGCTATTTTTCTGCATAGTATAACTTTTCAGCTTTCGTATTACTATGCTATCACAACTTGGCATTGATCTGATTGTCAACTCTATATATGGTTTCACTGCTGCTGCTTTTGTGATGCCTGGTTTGACAAATTATTGCTATTTGATCATGCCTAGGAAATGAGATCGTTGCTAATTCTATTGCCGATGCTTTGTGCTCCATTTATGTGATATTGGCAATTTTGTTTCCTGTGTACAAGGTTTACCTCTAGTCATCATCTACTATTGCTATCTGATCATGACTTCTACCAGAAAAGAATATATGCCATCAAGACACTGACAGAGTCGTTGGCAACTTCTTTTTAAGTGCAGTTTTGTGATTTTTGATACTTACATTTTTCAATGTACAAAGCAATCTTGACCTAGATGCTAGAGCCCCTTGCATGATACTTCTAAAATTCCTCTTATCTCTATGTATGTTATTGTCACTTTTAGATTATTTGCTCTATAAATTTATTAACCTCTTTAGGTTGATAGGCTATAGCCTGAACTTGTTTTTCTTGTTTTTTCTCCCTGAGAAGGGGGTATTGGTGGAGGTGGTGGGCATGTTGTGCATCCTCAATGGAGTGTGGCTAATATATGGAAATTACCTTAACAAAACTGATCGGTGTCATAGTTACTCGGAACTTCAGAAGTCATTGCTACTTTAGATATTGAATTATTACTATTCCTATGCATATGCCCATCACAGTTGAGGTACCATTGAAAAGCACTCTCTTGATGTTTTTATTATATTCAGGCACTAAAGATGGTTTTGGAAAAGGAAAACTGGCAGAACTTGCCTGCATATGCAATGCAAGTGATTAGCTTTACTGGCCTTGTTGGTGATGGGGCATCTCTAATTCCTTCATCAGATGTCAACTTAATGAATGATCGGCTACATCAGTCCAACAAATTGGCTGGTTCTGTTGAAACTTGGATCAAGAATGGATTTTCTCATTGGCTTAAGAATGCAAACCCTTTTTTGCTAAAAATTTCATCTCCATCAAAAGAATCTCATGCTTCAACCCCATTTTCTGAAGCATCTGCTGCCTCCAGAGAATCCTGTGGACACACTGCAAATCCTACTGAAAGTCGTATGTTCTATGAAAAAAACAGTGCAAATGGAGGCAGCACAGTTTCAGAAGATGAAGATGAAGATCTTCTTGCTGATTTCATTGATGAGGATAGTCAACTCCCTAGCCGGATTTCTAAACCTAGTGGTGCACGAAACCACTCGTCACTGTGGAAAGACGGGGAGGTTACAGTGCAAACTGGATCTTCACTTTGTCTTTTAAGGTGAAAGGTCTTTTATTGTTGACCTTTGATCTTCACATACAGAACTAGATCCACTTTGCTAATTTTAGTTTTCACACTAGGTTCATGGACAAATATGCAAGGCTGATGCAGAAGTTGGAAATAGTAAATGTGGAGTTCTTCAAGGTATTTCCTCTCTCCCTAGTCTCTATTATCTGACATTTCAATCCATGGGATACCTTTTAAAATTTTTTTGAAGGGGCCTATGAGGCCCTCTATTTCCATAAAATAGAAAAGTAAGCCTTCTTGGTTCATGGTGGGAAATACATTTTGCATTCAAAGCAGTGAGGTTCTTTCGTTTTGGGAGTTTTTGATGAAATATTTGTTGACTTGGGTGTAGAATATTAAGTGAAAAGTATAAATTTAGAAAATGAACTCTTTAGTCCATCCTCAATGTAAGAAGGAAAAAAAGAAAGTAATAACAAGAAGTGGAAAAAAAAGAGAGGGGGGGACACATGCTGGAAATGGGAAAACAAGTAAAAAGGCAACATGAGCTGAAATAGCAAGAAGAAGGGTGATAAGCAGGCTCAAACTTGGGCTAACAAGACAAAGGAAAGCGATGGGGTAACAAAAACCTGTGTGCTGGCCAGCACCATGCAGTGATCACATGGACCAATGCATACCGTATACGTACAAAGTAATTGTTTATTTGTTTTTTTTTTTTTTTTTGGGGGGGGGGGGTGTGGTGGTTTGGGGCATATACATACAAAGTAATTTGTTTTTGGGGGCTGTTCCCTTACTAAGTTTGCTTTCTGGTTATTTTCGTAGTTGTACATATGTTTTTCCTGACCTAGATGAACATTGCAGGGAATTCAGCAGTTGTTTGAGGTCTATTATCATTTTGTGTTTGAAACATTTGGCCAGCAAAACACTTACATGAATGGAAAAAGCTTAGCCGACTCTCTTAATTGTAAGCTGTCATCTTTTTGAATCTTGTCCCACCCCATCCCACCTCTTCCACTCTTCCATAGTTCCTTTCATAGATTTTTGTTATAACCTTTTATTTCTTTCTTTTTACTTCTTAAACTATTGCTTATCTTTTGTTTTCAAAATCTGTACTACTTTTCGTCGGTGTTTTTCGGCAAATATTTTTTTAACCATTTTGGATGGTTCTCAGATCGTCTAAAGACTGCCCTGAACAGAATAACACATGACTGTGATCAGTGGATTAAATCCCAGCTCATTCAATCTTCTTCCTTTTCACACACATTGCCAAATACAACGTTCAAGCACATGGATGTGACACCTGCAAGTCCTTCTGGCACAAGTTTTGGTCATTCTCCAACCCCATTGTTTGGCCTTAAGGTATTTGTGCAATTGAATCACTGGTTTTGTTGTCTTTGTAGACTCAGAATATTAATTGCATAAAACATACCATTAACTATTAAAAGCTCCAAGGTGTGATTGTTTAAATTACCTTTTGTGGACGTGGATTATATATCAAAAGAAATGTTATCAATAATTGGCCTAGATGAGGAGTATCTCTCATTGTTGTGTTGTCCACATTTTCATATCTTCTTACTTGCAAATATGTGGGTTTTCTATTTTATTAGTGATGCCAGCATGCTATTAGCAGAAGGGAGGTGGGAATGGGGGTGGTATCAGCGTCATCCTGTTACAAACTCAGTTGGCTTAAAATATGTGGGAAACTTCCATGATATAGCTGGTCCTGTTGCTTCTAACTTATCAGAATTTGAGAATTACTCTGAGTTACTCGTTTGAGCTAGAGGTAGATTCATGCTGTATGCAACTTGTGTGTTTATTTATTTAATTTCATAACTTCTCTGCAGGAGAGATGCACCGGTGCTGAAACCATATCTCATGTTGCTCAAATATTGCACAGATCAAAGCCTCATCTCCAACAAATGCTGTTACGAAATAATGCAGCTATAGTTGATGACTTTTTTGTGCATTTGGTATGTGTTTTTTGTTACTACTATCTAACTTGCTAATATTTGCAATAGGGCGTATATTGGTTTAAGCATGTTAAATATCCTTCTTGTGGCTTGCCAGTGATGCAAACAATTTTAGTCATAAACTAGGCAAATTTTATAGTTTTGGCTAAAAGTTCCTCATATGTGCACTGTATGATATATTTATTGTTCATTCCTCCGTGTGATGTATTTCCATTTATATTTGTTTGCAATGCTTGCTTACTGAACATGATGAAAGATGTTCTTTCAACAGGTAGATTCTGTGCCGGATCTTATAGAGCATATTCATAGGACAACGGCAAGATTGCTTCTTCACATCAATGGGTGAGACATGAAACTAGGATTCCTTTTTTTATGTTTGGCATGTAAACTGTTGCATTATAGTTGGTATTACTCGCATGAAGTGTAGTGTATTTTTCATCCCTACTTGTAATCATATGTGAGATGTTTCTGCTATAGGGATGGTGATATTTAAGTCTTCATATGGTAGCTGCGGTACTCAAACTTTTGTTGAGCATTGCCTTGTAAACTATTGCAAACAGAAAAAAAGGGCAACTCTCATAATTGGTTGTCTACTTATAGGTACATAACACAGGGAGATTGAAGTTCACTGTCAGTGGTACCTAGAATTTGTTTGGTTTAGTAGAAGTTGTTAGCTATACCTATTTAAAGGAAGTTAACTTGCAACGTTGAATTTGTAGCTAATGGCCTCATTTGAATTGGGTATTAAACCCACCATAAGTTAGCTCCCATTCTTGAAGGTGTGAGATGTGGATTCAAGGTCTCATCCTTGAGATTACTGGCATGTCCTAAATTTTGATTGGGAATACCACATTATAGATACTTGGCCTGCAAGGAGGAGGATGACCAGAAGGTGTTTCTGTATATTCCAATGCAGCAGGTTGTTGTGAGTAACTTGAATGTGGGATTAATTATCTGGGTCTTTCTGGTAAGTGGGGTGACTAATTTGATCGTAGTCTCAACTAGGCAAATTTGGGTGTCATCTTGATGCTACTAGGCCACAAGCCATATGTAGGAAACATGTTGGAACAGACTCAACATCCTTTTTTGTATCTTTCTTATGACACGTCTGGTTGGATGGAATATAAGTCCATTCTGATCTTTTTCCTATTGAATTTCTTTTCCTTTTGTTAGGTTAGCACTTTGGCAAAAATAGTTGCTCCGTGTGTGACAATTATCCCCACAACAAAAGGAATAAATAAACCCATGGCCCAAAAGTTTATGTATTCCCATCTTGTTGGGATTAACTATTCCCATATCATTTATAACTATGTCGATATCATGGTTACCTTTCTATTTTAATTTTTTTTTAATTTTTTTGACTTTAAATTTTTATATTTACATAAAAATCCCCAAAAAGCATAAAAATTTAATATTTATAAAAAAATTTTACATGTTATTTCTGTACAAAAAATTATTTAACATAACAAAAGTCGAATACATTATTCAAGAATTGTTTTTGTTCCTGTTCATAGGAATATAGGCAAATATATTGGATTCAGCTCGGTTATTAATTGAGGAATAGGTTTGCTATTTCTCAAAATCTCTTGTTGTATTCAAAATCATAGTGTAATGTGTATCCCCACTATTCCATTCATGAAATATATGAAACAAATCAAAAATGGATTTTGATGAAGATTAAGTAGCGAAAACTTATGGACAGCTATCATATCTTTCAAACAAATTCGCTCTAGTTAAAGGATCTTTTTTTTAGTTACACTAGAATAATTAGGAGATTGTCTGAAAGAAATACAGTGTATTACTTTTGGTAACAATTTGTTATTGGGTGGTGGTCCTGCTAATGAGGTCCAATCAATATGTTTTAAGGATTCGGCTTGGTTATTAATAGAATAAATAGGTCTGTCATTTCTCAAAATCTCTTGAATTCAAAATCATAGTGTAATGTCAATCCCGGCTATTCCGTTCATGGAATATAGGAAATAAATTAGAAATGGATTTTGATGATTCCATTATACATGATTGAGTAACAAAAACTTCTATTCAAGTATCATATCTCTCAAACAAATTCATTCTAGTTGAAGTATCTCTTTCTAGTTGTTTTAGAATAATTAGGAGATTGTTTGGAAGAAACACAACATACTACTTTTGGTAGCAACCTGCCATCAAGTGGTGGTCCCGTTAATGGGGTACAATCAGTATGCTTTAAGAAGAAATATTTGAATGTAAATTTCATGATCTCCTAATTATCATTTCAAAAATCACAATTAATAAATATTAGAAACTTCCAAAGATGAAACTAGGGTTGGTTCAGACTAGTTATTTTCTCTTGAGAGTTGTGACCATACATAGCCCAAAACATCTTTTGGGCCAAAAATTTTAATTATCACTGTCCATAAAGATGTGCTATGGTAAATTGGAAAAAAAATAACCTTTCATTTATTCCTTACTCATTCCCAACTCTAATCTTGCATACCAAACGCAACAAAGGATTGGAATATTAATTCTTTCTTGCGACCGATCAAAGTAATATTTATTCTTAAAGGTATTCCAAATTTGATCAATTCCTATAGTAAGCATACCATTAGTCACTTTAATATTTTATTGGAACTAAACATATTGTAAGTCTCATGGGGAGTGACCTTTTAAATTAGCAACTTAGCATTGATATTTCAGAATTAACCAGAAGTTTTGCAAGTAATGACTGTATTAGCAAAAAATGTTCTATGACCTTTGATAAAATGTGGCAATTGCTTGATAGCAATGATATAAGTGCAAAGGTGTTTAAGTCTTCATAGAGGGAATATTGGCACAATGATAAAGTTACTCCGTTGTGACATAAAGGTAACGGGTGCAAACTTGAAAATAGTCTCTTTGCCCCCCCCCCCCCTGAAGGTGTTAAGCTTTGGTTGACTAAGGGACTCGGATAGATTTGTCTGGCTGACGGTGGGGCTTTTTTTGGGGGGGCATAACCGCTGGCACGATTTATGCCTTAGACATGATTGTTTTGGATGTGTAAGAGTGGCTATTAAATGGGTTGGCATCACTTGACATGTTTTACAATTGGTTGGCATAATATGATACAACAAAGTCCTTAATGATTTTACTCTTTTACCATTTTGTTGTGCCTTCTATAAAATTGTGAAGCATAATTCTATTTTTGAGCTCAAATCTTTTGGTAACTCCTTAATATATGAATTCATGAGTTTTGTAGATATCAATCATGTCTGCAAAATTTGTTAGGCTACTTTCTGTGTTTCCTTTGTTAAATAACTTGAACATTTTGACAGCAAAATGCCACAAAGTCAAGTTGATATTTTCAAGGGTCAATGCAATCTCTATGATTATTATGTAGATTTATTAAGATCATTGGTATCTTTGGTAGGATCAGAGTATGACTAGAACAGATACGTCATAACATGTTAGTCGGATTATGCCACAAAACACAGAAATCCAAGAAATAGTTCTCCATGGATTCCCGTTCGATGTGTTTTTACATGTTTTACACTTTTGACAGTTTTATTGTTAAGCAACTAACCTGTTTTGGCATGTATCGGTTCTTCTTTATGTCTTCACTTTGTTCAATTTTTTTTCCTTGCTCTAAGGTTGGTGTTTTTGTTAGGTATATTGATCGGATTGTTAATGCCAAGTGGGAACTTAAAGATCTCGGAATGGAGCATAACGGGTATATTAAATTGGGATTCTTTTTATTATTATTTTACGAATGTGAAAGTAAGTGCACTAGATTATGTGATGTTTAGAGTCATTAGTTGTGTAAATCTAAAGACTATAAGGAAAATAAACTTGTTTGTGGCAAATAAGAATGTTGAAGA
The DNA here is from genome assembly GCA_025585075.1 of Nepenthes mirabilis. NCBI lineage: Eukaryota > Viridiplantae > Streptophyta > Magnoliopsida > Caryophyllales > Nepenthaceae > Nepenthes > Nepenthes mirabilis. Next base: position 21,061 of record JAODPA010066948.1, read on the forward strand.
TGGTTTGGAAATTGGAACCTAACAATGTAGGTAACATGATGCATGGGTGAAGAAAAGTGGTTTCTTTGAAGAGTTGGGGGTTTGTCTAGGAAAATTTGGACTAACACCATAAGAAGGGATTTCGACATGCTTTAACATTATGAATGTTTTGATCTTAGTCTAAAGCAAGCGGAATGTTCAAATAAGATTCACATATCTGACCGAGAAAGGGTGGGACTAAGTTTTTGTCGTAAGGTGGTCATTTTTCAATGTAATTTTAACCCCCTTCATGTGTTTGTATGCTTGTATGATTCTGTGCTTGTATACGTGTGTTCACGCGCATGTGTGTCATTTGGTGATATGAGGAAAATATGATCAGGAAGATCAGAAGAATTTCAAAGGGGTATGGTTAGATATCCTTATAAGAGCGAGGCAAATAAAGAAACAAAGAACAAAATAAATAGACAAAAAGAAAGGTCCTACAGTTCTTCTCTGGAGGCTTCCAAAATTTCCTACATGACCTCTAGCATCAACAAAGTCTGAATTGGGGATTTGATGAAATGATAAAGTAGCTCCATTATAACTTACAAGTCATGGGTGTAAATCATAGGAATAGCCTCTCTGCAATGTGAGTATGAGTTTGCTTACTCTCCCAGGCGGTACTATGTGAGAGCTAGTGCAATGGGCTTCCCCTTTTATAATCCTACTCATTGTGTGACAGGATTATTGCTCCTTTTCCTATTCTTCTAACTAAAGATATTCACCAAATCAAATGATGTTACAACTCTTTTCTAACATTGATTTTTTATGCCAGTGGCTTTTTGATAGCTTATACTGCACCAACTTACCATTGCTGTCAAATGACTTTTTGCACAGCACTCATGCATTTCAATTTTATATTCTGCACCTGCACTCACGCTTGCATTTATGCACTCACTCTTAACACATGAAAATTTATGTTTGTATGTATCATATGTATATGTACACATACATGTGTATATACACTAAATGTATAAAATTATACATAATGGGCAAAATGTGGAAGGGGGATTTGGTGGGAATTGAACTAGGTCATGGGCCGGCAATTGGGTAGCCAACCACCTTTGAATTCCCTGATAGATAGATATATATAATTTCAATCATTGTCGTAATTTTTTTCACCAAATAACGGGTGTGCAACGACCATTTTTCATCTGTTTTTTGGCGTTGTGTTCTTTTGTAGATCTTGTGTGGAAAAGAAAATTCTTTGTTCAGTGCTTGAAATGCTAGATTGGACTGGTTGTTCCTTGAAGTGTTCATGGCCCTTGTTGCAGCATGCTTTCCTGGAAATATTTAATGGGTCTCTGATTTGCATCCATCCGTAGTGTGATGAAACCGAAAACCATATACAAGCTGTGGTTTTGATTCATTGTCAGATAGTTGTCTTACTACTACTATTACTAGTTTAGTGCAAGTTGACTTTAGAGGACTCTTTAAGTTGTCTTCAGAAGACATCTCTTTCACTACACCCTGTCCTGTTTTCATTAAACCCACGTTTCCATTTTGATAATGGAGATTCTGACATCTATTTATGTGAAAAGTTGTATTGGCACCATTTCTGTGGAAAATCATGTAAACATATGTGTGCAATAGTTGTTTTCTGCATCTTATCACAAGTGGGCTGTACATAATTTTGCTAATTTATTGCATATGCCACTGTCCTCTCTTTTCCATGTGCCATGAAGTGCCAAATTCTTGTTATTTGTGCTTTCATGATACAAATGTCGTAGATTAATAGATTGTGTTTGCTCTTTGTTTCTCGCCTATTTTCTAGCCCAATCATTAGTTTCATAGTCACTATTAGTTTTCTTGTTTGGTCTTTAGAGCTGTTTGGATCTATGTCATGGAATAAATATCATTCTCCTCTCCATGGTCTCATGTTGTAGTTTGTGATGTTCCCTCGTTCTGAATCCACCGCATTCTTATGCATTATTTATAGGTCTGCGCTGAGCATTTTACTAGTTTCTGATTTTTCGTGATTTGGCAGTTACGTTGATCTTCTTTTGGGAGAATTCAAACACTACAGAACAAGGCTTGCTCATGGTGGAATTAACAAGGAGGTAATCTGGTAGCAGATTTTATTGCGCAGGATTTTGTGATTTCCTTATAGTTCGGGATTTCTAAAAATGCTTTGCTTCTTTATCTCAATTTTTCTTTTCTTTTCTTTTCCCTGCTTTTCTTTTTCTTTTTTCTTTTTCTTTTTTTGTTTTTGTTTTGTTTA
>JAODPA010066948.1:23378-33742 GCA_025585075.1 Nepenthes mirabilis
TAGGGGGGGTGATGGTTTAAGAATTGACAACTTTGATTTTTGATTCAGAAACATATTTCTTTTCTGTGCTGCTTGAGCTGAGTCATTTTGGCCGTTATTCTTCTTAAAATGGGAATTTCGGTTTGTGACTATCTATAATTTGTCCAATAATTTATACAAGAATGAAAGAAGTATTTCTATTTTCTCTCTGTATTTAAATTTTTTATATTGAATCTTTACTATGATAGCTAATTTTATGAACTGAAATTTCGGATAACACTTGTAAAAGATGTCCGTTTAGCCTAGAATGTAAACCTTGTCTTGTCTTGTCCCTCATTCTCAGTAAGACGAGGAGAAAGCTAGTAGCCTGCAACAATTGCATTACACTGTTGTTGGCTTATATTACCAATTTGAGGTATGGGTGCATGAGCCTTGACACAGCAGTAGAATTGTCACCATATATTTAAGTATTGGAAACAATCTCTTACGGAATGTATAATAAGACCATATATAATAGACCCAAATTGGTTTGACCCATTTTTGGAACCCGCAAATTAATATAGCTTCATGCACCGAGCTGCCTTTTTTATACTGAAGCTGAGATGCATTTTGACAAAAAGTTCCAATACTCAAATGGTTGCTTGAGATTGTAACTTTGGGTTGGCTACTATATCAGCTGAGAAGTACGCAGTGAGATTATTATTTTTTTCCTGTGGTGCAGGTTCAAGAGCTCCTTTTAGATTATGGCGTTGAAATTGTTGCTGAAACACTAGTCGAAGGTCTGTCGCGGGTGAAGAGGTGTACCGATGAAGGACGGGCGTTGATGTCTTTAGATCTCCAGGTTTTTAACCAAAATGTGCCTGAATCCCACTCCCCCCTCCCCCCCCCCCCCAAAAAAAAGCCCCAAAAAAATTAAAAAATGAAAAAGTTAAAGGTCTCTTTCCCTGTTCATTGATTTTCAGCAAAGTTTGTACCTTAAATTCGTCCCCTTTTTCCTTCCTCAGGTCTTAATTAATGGCCTACAACACTTTGTTTCCAAAGACGTAAAGCCGAAGTTGCAAATTGTAGAGACATTCATCAAGGTAAAGAGTACAAGTATGCCTAACTCATAACTATTGGGAAATTTGATATCGGTAATATTTTAGGATACTGTGACGGAGATGTTGCAATTTGTCCTGGTGCATGAAAAGGAATACCATGATTACGAGACATGACATGCTAACTGTGTTTATCATTGTAACAGGCCTACTACCTTCCGGAAACCGAATATGTTCACTGGGCACGCACTCATCCGGTATGTTGAAAAACAACTATTTTTTACCTATAAGCTATCCAAGAGTGGTGTTAAGGGAGATCATCGGATGACCCGTCGTCTCATTCATCTATATTATCAGACCCATACCACGATATCTGATGGTATCCCAAAACTGGCTAAACGGTGTCTTGTAAACATTTTTCTCTATCCAAGAGTGGTGTTAAGGGAGATCATCGGATGATCTCTCGTCTCATTCATCTATATTGACGGACCCATACAAGATTAGATAGATCGATAGATGCCACGTTATCTGATGGTGTCCCAAAAGTAACTAAACAGCGCCTCGTAAACATTTCTTTCTGTCCAACGGACGGGAAAGATACGGCAAACAGATCTTAATGAGTTATATTTTATATCTGAAGTTTAGTAAAATAAGACTATGCTGATTTTTTTTTTTTTTTTTGTGGTTTGATGCAGGAATACAGCAAAGGGCAAATTATTAGTCTGGTAAACCTTGTCGCGACGGCAAAAGGTTGGAAAAGGAAAAGCAGATTGGAAATACTCGAAAAGATCGAATGACCTCGAAGCGATCTGATCCTCGTAAGTATTTAACTTCTCAAATTTATATATATTCTTTCTGACGTTATAAAATTTTTGTTCCTTAATCTGTAAATTAGATAGCCTATTCATCTAAAGAGAAAGATGCGTTTCTTATAATGGCTTGTTCTTTGAAAGTGTCCCATATCATAATCTACACATTTTATTTGAAATGAAGTTTTTTTTTTTTTTTGGTTATATGATGAGTATTTTGATATTTCAGCATTTTGTAAAAAAAAAAATAATAACAATTATAAACACTTTCATACTATATTCTTTTTATAAAAGCTAAATATTAACCGTTGATCCTTGTAAATCTAACGGTGGGGTAGGGCGAAGGAGGCTGGTGTAGCAGCCCCCTCGTTGCCTTTGGGTTTTGCTATACTTAGGCTGGTGTGGAAACTCTAAGCCCTAATTGCCCTCTTTTTTTTCCTCAACCTATTAATAATTCACTTTTTATATATAGGCTCAATTTTTTTTTTTTTTCATTCTTTAAAATCTTAATGGGCCCTACATATAAATCGAACGGCTGTGGATGAGCGATAGAAGATTGGTGAGATATATGTAAGAAATAAAATAATTAAATTAAAATTAGACCTTTATTTTTTTAATTCTTCCAAATTAGGACTAAAAGATTTCTTAATTAACAAGAGAGAGAGAGAGAGAGAGCGCTCCGTATTTGACGATCCAAACCCGTGTGTTATTCAGGTCCGAAGAAGCATAAGTGCAGTCGCCTGCTCCACCCCCGAAATCCATCAACCTCTCGGCTGAGCAATAGCGCTTCTCGCCGCGCTCCAAATTTATAAGCTTACCCATTAGGGGAAATTTATCATGTACAGAATTGGAGCTTCACGATTGAGGTCCCTCAAGGTCAGTGTTCGCATATTTCTGTGAATTCAAGTCGCGGAATCTGAATGCTTTATGGTTTATTTTTTCAATTTTTTAGATTTCTACATTGTTTCATGGAATAATTAGTTTATTGTATCACATTCCAGTGGTAAGATCAATCATGGAACTTCCAGGGAGAAAAGAAATTCTTGATCTGCCTTGTTCAGTCAAGATTTTGTGATCTTACTTTTTTTCTGTAGAACCTATAGAAATGCCACATCCTGTTGATTTTATTTTTTTGGAAACTCGGGCAATGATTGAGGTACAATGAAAGGGTATACATTTCAAAACTAAAATTTAATATGTTAACACTTTATACGAAAGTCATCACATTCGATGTAAAAGAACCATATCAAATTAGCTTTTTAACCATGAGCTGAGAGCAATGGTTAACATAAACCTTATTTATTTTGGGTGGATTAAGGATGTTGAAGAACATCATGCAGGGATTGGGAACAGAGGCTTTTAAAGTTGGGTAAACTCCGAAACTTACAAACACAATGCTCTAATTGTGCACATTTAATTGGGAAGCTGAGTGTTTTTATACTAATTCAAACATATTGTTCCATGCTTCTTTGATAAGGTTAATCTATTTGCTCAAAACTTGCTTATTCTATGTGCTGCCGTATTGGGAGTTTTTTGTATAGAAATTGAACTTCTACATAAATCATACGCTATATGCACCAAAATTATAAGCGTATTACCAGCTTTATCTTGCCACCCCTGTATTGTATTGAACCTTTCAGAAATCTATATGAGCCTTTCATTATCTAATTTGAACTGGTGTTTGTAGGGCTGGACCTGCAACTTGAGGGCTGATAGATTTGCAACTTTCACTGCAGTTGCTAGAGATTCACCTTCTGGTGGGGGTCTGTTTAGTTGGCTGACTGGAGAGAAGTCTAATTCACTTCCTCCACTGGAGTTCCCAATCGAAGGCGTCAACCTCCCACCTCCATTACCTGATTACATTGTGCCGAGCAAGACAAAGATAACTACTCTTCCTAATGGTGTTAAAATAGCTTCTGAAATGTCACCTGTATGTTTCTAATGTTGTGAATGTTTGCACTTTATTTCCCTTTCCCTTTGATGTGCTTAGTTTTCAAGAAGAAACTGTTACATATTGTTTCTTATAATGGACAAGTTGTTGTTTGTTGGCTGTTCAGAATCCTGCTGCATCAATAGGGTTATTTGTTGATTGTGGTTCTATTTATGAGACACCTATCAATTGTGGGGCCACACACTTATTGGAACGGATGGCTTTCAAGAGCACCTCTAACCGAAGCCACTTGCGCATAGTTAGAGAAGTGGAGGCAATTGGTGGAAGCGTGAATGCCTCAGCATCTAGGGAGCAAATGTGTTATTCGTTTGATGCTTTGAAGACATATGTTCCGCAAATGGTCGAGTTGCTTGTCGATTGTGTAAGAAACCCTGTGTTCTTGGACTGGGAAGTGAATGAACAGGTAATCTATGTCATCTACCCTTCTCTTGTTTGTTGTTTTTTTACATCAAGAAATGTTTGGGGCACCCTTTTGACACCTTGGGATACCCTCATTTGACGTGGTCCCCATATATCTGTCTATTATTGTGTAAATCCGTTAGTGTAGATGAATGGATGATACCACGTATTAATGCAAATATTGATTGATATGTATTAGTTTGAGCCCCTAGATATTGATATTTTTCGATACCACGACAATATCATTATATGCTCTTATGTTGGCAATATATCACAATTTACAATTGATATTTTACCAATATATCGACTAATATGACTTTATTAGTTTATGATTTCCTTATGATATATTGGATACCAATTCATGTTATTATACATATTTAATACCAATATAGTTGCGACCGATACCAATACCGATATTATCATCCGTGGCGCCATGTCATCTAAGGATTTTCAAAGAGTGTCTAAAGGGTGTTATGATGATACTCTTTTATCTCTGCTGTCCGCTAGGTGTCGATTATTGTGACTTGCATTCCATTTTTGTACAGCTGCAAAAAGTGAGAGTGGAGCTTGGAGAGATTTCCAACAATCCCCAGGGTTTACTCCTCGAGGCACTTCACTCGGCTGGTTATTCTGGTGCATTAGCTAATCCTCTATTGGCTTCTGAAGCAGCTTTGAGCAGATTAACTGACACTATTTTGGAGGAATTTGTCAATGTAATTAACCAAAAACCCTTTGCTTCAATATAGCGTTTAAGAAGGGACACTTTGGCACAGTGGCAGAGTTGTCTCTTTATGGCATGATAGTCATGGGTCACATAATGCTGGATAAGATGTCATGCCGTAGACTTAAAATGGTCTAACCCTTCATCTGACCTCACACATAATGGGATCTTTATGTACCAGGCTGCCTTGTTTTGCCTATTTAATACTGTAATGACTTCAGTTTGCCCCTTTATTGCTGATAATTTGAATGCTAACAGGAAAATTACACTGCCCCTAGGATGGTCCTTGCCGCATCTGGGGTCGAACATGAAGAGCTTTTATCAATTGCAAAGCCACTTCTTTCTGACCTTTCAAATGTTCCCCGGCCCGAGGAGCCAAAATCTGTATATGTTGGGGGAGATTACCGCTGCCAGGCTGATGCAGATGTGTGTCCATTTATGGAATTTTCTTTTCTTTTTTTTTTTTGGGCACAAATGATGATCCACTTTCTCTATCATTTGGTTCTAACAACCTCTCTCTGACTGCAGAACACTCATGTTGCTCTGGCTTTCGAGATTCCCGGTGGCTGGAGAAATGAGAAAGAATCCGTCCTTGCAACTGTTCTTCAGGTCTTGCAAAATTGGCAGTCAGACTTTTTCAAATTTCTCAGTGATTTGTATTAATTCTATGCATTTTCTAATGTTTAATAATTTTTTGTTTAGTAATGTTTAGTCATTTATTTACAGATGCTAATGGGTGGTGGAGGTTCCTTCTCTGCTGGGGGTCCCGGAAAAGGCATGCATTCAAGGCTATGTAAGTTGCATATGAAATACATATCCAGATGTCTTATCAAAGAATTGATTATTCCTTCTAGTCTGTGTACCGATGTCTGACTCTCTTTTCCGACTTGTTTCTTCTTTGCACATTCAATGATAGATCGCCGCATCCTCAACGAGCATCAGCAAATTCAGTCATTTTCAGCATTCAATAGCATATACAACTCTACTGGGATCTTTGGCATACATGCTTCCACGGTGAGAACTGAGAATGATAGTGTTTGCAATTCTGTATTCCCAAGCACTATGATTTCTTTTCACGTGTTAACTTGATGTTTCAGTGTTCATTATATTGCTGCTTTGGTGGTGTTAATTGCAAGTTACGTACAGTTAAAACGTAGGTCAAATAACGTACCTGTAAAGAAATTCCAGTTTGTTGTGATGGAAGTAAGGAAATGAAGGGTAACCCAGGAAAATTTAGAATGAGGTGATATAAAATATAAAATTGCTTTTATTTTCGGTGGATGCTGTATTAAATCATATAAAATTGATGAAAGTGGATTCGTATTACTACCCTCATTTGGTGGAACTTAAAGTGGATTCATATTAGGTTGATGACATCTAGTATTATGACAACGATTAAAATGTGTTGAACCTGTCTTAAAATCTTAGCCTTCCATATTAATTTGATGAAATTCTCACTGTTGAGAATATGAGAAGGCTCGAACTACTGTCATTCATTATATGTTTTTACCAAAGCAAAAAAGTTGCTCTGTTCTCGGCTTTTATCAAACCTACATATTGAGTTCTACCATTTATATTCATTTCTAATCTGATTGATTTCAACGTTTGGAAGTAGGGCACTGATTATGTGGGAAAGGCTGTCTCCTTAGCTGTAGGAGAACTCATTTCTGTAGCAACTCCTGGACAAGGTTTCGCTAAGTTTGTTATTTGATTGATTTTCCTCCTGAGCTATATTGGGTTTTTCTCCAATTTCTTTACACTGGAAACCTTCGTCTTGCAGTTCATCAGGTAGAGCTCAACCGTGCCAAAGAGGCCACTAAATCTGCAGTTTTGATGAACTTGGAATCGAGGGTATGCTATGTTGTTTTCCTTTCCTCTATCTCTGAAGGCTAGTTTGTATCTAGAATATTTTGAAGGAAAAAAAATTGAAAAAAAAATAATTTTACTTGTTTGAATTGCTTGAAAAATAACAAAAATAATAATAATGAAAAATATGTAAAAATATTCATATTTAAGAAAAATAGTTTTCCTTTTATTTTTTTCATTAATTTTCTTTTCTTCAAGTTTTCTTAAATCCTAATAAACCCTAAGTAAAGGCAGCCACAGAAAGCTCTTACTATGCACAGGGCTCAAAAAAGGGCCGGACCACTTACCGGCCTATTGTATACAGTTGTATCTTATATTTTATAAGAGGTTGTTTTTGCGTCTTAAATCCTTAACCACCAAGTCATGCGATATATCTATCGTTGCACCGAGGCTTCCCTCACAATCTCTATCTCTCATGAGTGCAGGTCTCATGCAAAAGCAAAAGAGTATTGTTTCTAGTGAACATTTTCAGACGATGTGGTATCTCATTTATCCATCTGTACCGGTGGGCCACATAAAAATAGATTGACTGGATGGGGCGACATGTCAAATGCATATCTAGAAGGGTGATAACATAGCATCACTCAAAACAAAATGATGCATTGCTATTAGTTTCTTGTCGAATTCTCTTGGCTCATTGTCATTGCATATCAAGTCAGTTTGATGCACGCAAAAATCAGCAGGAGTGTTGATAGATTGTCTTACTGTTGTTTCCTGTGGCTCTAACTGTCATTTTTTGGCAATGAAGAATTCTCACCCTCACTTCGTGGGCTTTGGGTAAACTCTTGAGCACATGACTTCACCTGCAAAGATCATATCCCATACATGTCTAGACGTAGGGTGGTAGGAATCAAACTGATGATCACGAATCAAACTGCAATGCCACAAGTCGTCTCTACCAATAGTGCTAACCCACCCGTGGAAGCTAATGTCATTTCTTTTATTTGTTAACCTTGTGCTGACAGCAATCATCTTTCAGGTAGTTGCCTCTGAGGATATAGGAAGGCAGATTTTGACATATGGAGAAAGGTATATGCCTTCAGCCCTTACTCTAACAGGTTGTTTGCTGTCTATATGCTCTTGTTAGCTTTCTTTTGGTGGATGTGCTAAACAAATGAAGAGAAGGAGGAAGGGGAGGAGGTGGTGGCGGCGGCAGCAGCCACACTAAAAAGAAAAAGGCCAAAAAACAGTTCCATCTGTTGGCTTTGAAAGTTGTGCCACTTCATTCCTCACCAACCTAGTAATTAAACTGTTAAATACATAAAATATGAGGCTTCTTAGAATATTTGAAGTCCCTAATTTGGATGCCTTGTTAATGATTTCAGTAGTGTTGTATAACTGAATATCAGACCGTCTAACTGAAATGAAGTTACATTTTAACTAACAGGGCTTATTGGATTCACATTAATGCGGTGAAGATTACCTCTTTTGGATTTTTTTCATGTGGGAGTTACATAGAGTTATAGAGATCTGTTTGGTGAGTTGTTCTAGAGTAATTTTGGATGTTAAAAGTTACATTTCTAGAGCCATGTACTAACACTTATAAATTTCCATGAATTCTGGTTATTCTGTTGAAACGAGCAAAATACAGGTTTTATTATGTGCCAAAGTGTCATCTTCACATATCTTTGAGAAATTGCGAGTAGTAGCCTTCTTGTTTCTAACAACTCAATGGTCTCCTAATTGTATCTATTCATGCGCCTCATCATACATCTATCCTAGTGGACCCACATAAAAATAGATGGATGAAATATCATATCACTAGAGAATATCAAAAGTTCTTTTATTGGGTGTCTCTAAAACATTTCTCGATTGGGAAAAAACCGTTGCTTTTCTTCTGAAGATGAATGCAGGATTAATCTCAATAATTGAAATGATTGCATTGCTTGCAGGAAGCCTTTGGATGACTTACTGAAGGCTGTGGAAGCCATCACTTTGAAGGATATCACCAGCTGCGCCGAGAAAATTATCTCATCGCCACTCACCATGGCATCCTACGGTGATGGTAAAAATCTTAAACCACTTTGAACTGTTTTCTTTTCTTTACGATGAATGGAAGAAGTAAATGGAGGAAATAAAACCGAGCTACAATCTTATATTTTAATTTGATCTTATCTTGATAAATTGAGCGGCTATGGTCATGACAATACAATAAAATTTGTTAGACTTATCATATAATTATATCTGTTGAAATTGTTACGGCAAAACTCTTATTGTTGAGAGTACTGAATGACTAAAAAATGAGAGAACCGTGAAATAAAATATTGCCATCGGGCTGCCGATATCGATATTACCCAATATCGCTAGCCATTTTAGGGTCATTTCATTTTATGTCTTCCGCATGCATACTCTCAAACAATGAAAATTTTATTCTGATAATATGGACTACTCTTATTATAAAACATATTAAAATATTTTGGATTCATCTTTATGATCCTAGTCATTTAAATTGTTAGTATGAAATCCTAACCATTGAAAGTTTGGGTAAACTCTAAAATGAAAGGCTCTAAAGTCTCTCTAAAATTGTAATATGTTATCATATCAGTTATATATTGATTAATATCCCTGATATTTTTTGATATAGCGGTCAATATTTGCTCATCAACTTTTAATTTATAAAAGTTCTATATTCGATACTAATACATATTATCTAATATAACTAATGTTGTAGCAATTATGACGACTCTAACGTCTTTTAATAACAACCGTTTGATTCTCTCTCCCTGTCCCGCAGTCACGAGTGTTCCTAGCTATGATTCCGTCAACAGCAGCTTTCACCGACATTGATGCCGACTTATCATGCTCGTGCAAAGAAGCATGCAAAATGCAATGTTGTTGCCGCTTGCGCTCGAGATGGCATGGCATGGCATGGCTTCTTCTGAGACATTCCAATAAAATGGGCGAACCTCATTTGTTCAACTTCTTCAATCTTTTCTTCACTCGGTCGCAAGTATGTATTGACATATTTTTATCAGCAGCTATCTTATTAGGATCAGTTGCAATAGCTGTTGAAAATTTTCAATCCATTTTGACTAACGATTAAAGCACAGGTTAAAATAAGTGAAATGCTTGAGAAGTACAGTAAATATATGCAAAGATATGATAGAAAAAAAAAAAAGATAGCATTTGTGAGATAATTTGGCCAAATTTCCTAGTAGGTGATACGAATTTTTAGCCTAAATAGCGGCTGCCTTTTTTAAATACCACAATTAACAAATAAGAGGTTGAAAGAATATAGGATTTGATCTCCTATATGGCCTTTGACGTTACAGCTTTACAAATTAGTGGAGCAGTGCTCGCGCAGCTGTTGCTTACTGATAGTGCTCAAGCAACTGTCGCCTATAATTATCTGCTAAGCTGCGAAGGTTATCGGTTGTTGAGTTAGAGTTATAACCGTAGAAATAATCCATTAGTTAACCCTAATTGTTCGTTTATTGTTAGATAATTTTGGGTCAAACCATTTGGATCATTTGCAGCGCCTTCTGGATCTTGGGCACAGAGGATTTCATAGTAGGTAGCCGCTATTTAGGCTTCTCTTCCTTCAGTAAATCGAGTTATTGGTCGACTCATGGGTTATCATACCTGATATAAATAATTATTTT
>JAODPA010066949.1:0-10737 GCA_025585075.1 Nepenthes mirabilis
CCCTCGAACCACTTGAATTTCCAATCACGAACGAGTCTCCTTCTTCACGAACCAAAGTCTCCAACAATTGTAGAAGGCAAAGTTTCAATGGTGAAAGAAAGTTGGTGAAAAAACTAGTTTGACCATGTAGAGCAATCTTTTAGTTGTTAGTTTTCTCAAGAGAGGCAACAATATTGAAGCATGAGAAGGTTTTCTTCTCAAAGAGGCACGCACATCAGTTCTCCAGAATTCCTAAGGTTCAAAAACATAAGTCCAATATTTATAGAGGAGCCAAAAACGCGTTCAAAAATTCTGCCCGTTGAGCCGCCGCTCGAGCGGGTGGAGAGCGAGAAGCGAGCGGCCCCCATACTGAATTATCGGCTCGAACGGATCTCGAGCGAGAGGTGAGCGGCCACCCTACTGGTTTTCGAGCTTGAGCGGAAATCGAGCTCTTGGCGAGCGGGCCGTCTTTGGACGGGCTCGAGCGGTTGGAGGGCGGACCGAACGAACTTTAACCCGATAACCTACAACCCGACATCAATATAATAATACATATGGTCACGAAATATGCCAATAAAATAAAAGTCTCTAACAGTTTATCATATGTTTCTTGAAATCCATCAAATTTAACTTTTGACTCATCCTCAGAGTTATCAGATTGATTAAAATTTTCTACTGAATTGCTACACATTAAGGTCATAAAAACCATGTACTTGATAGGGCCATCTTCAAAACATTTTTCTCCCTCTTCTTCTTCATCATTGCTTAAGATCACATTAGTTTTAAAACTTTAACCTTGTTGGCATTTAAGATTTGGACATTCAGCCCGATAGTCACCAAACCCTTTACACTCATGGCATTGAACTCCTTGAATATTTTTTGATTTGAAGTCCTTGAGTTCACGTCGATTTTTCTTCTCAAATTTAGGTAAACATTTTAAATCCACATCAAATTTGTTTGATGAAGATTTATTTTTCTTCAAAATTTTTTTAAAGTTCTTAACAAATAAGGAAAAATTATCATCGCTACACGATTCTTTATCGGAATCCCAGTTTCTTTCTTTCCTACTTGATTTTAGAGCAATTAATTTATTCTTTCTTGACCATGATAGTGTGTGCTCATAAGTTTGAAGGGACCCTACAAGTTCTTCGATTTTTAATTTATCTAAATCTTTGCTTTCTTTAATCGCAGTAATTTTTTGTCTAAGTGATTTAGGCAAAGATCGTAAAACTTTTCTAACAATTTTATTTTCAGGGATTCGTTTTTCTAAATTAAACGTGAAATTTACAATATTATTTAATTGCGTATAGAATTTATCAAATATTTCATCATCTTTCATTCGTATTTCTTCGAATCTAGTGGTGAGCATTTGTAATTTTAAATTTTTAACTAATTTGGTACATTCATGAGTGATTTCAAGAATATCCCACGTATCTTTAGAAGTTTCACACATTGAAATCTGTTTAAACTCATTGGGAGATGCAGCCATAAAAATAACATATAACCCCTTACTATTCCAGTTACAAGTATCAAGTTCTTCTTTTGACCACAAAGATAAAACTTTTGGTTCATCACCACTATTGGGTGGAGTCCACCCAATTTGAGTACTGCCCCATACACGCTAATCCATTGATTTGAGAAAGGCTCTCATCCGGACCTTCCAATAGATATAGTTACTTCCATCAAAGAAGGGAGGAACGGACAAGGATTGACTAGTATGCATCTAGATCAGGGTCGTGGATCGATGTGAGTCTTTGATACCAATTAAAAAAGGACTTGTGTCATAATCTATACAATCAAGTTTTGACCCCAATAAAAATAACGGAAGCAGTAAAAATTAAATATTCAATGCACGTAAAGAATATTTATTTCTAGATGCTAATGATACTAACAAGCATGCAAAATATAAATAAGTATAAATAATAATAATAAGACAATTTTTTATGACGAATGGAAAAACTCGATACTCATAGTAATCGAGAAAAATCTTCCGGGCTTTAATGGCCAGGGAAGCAATGCACTATGAAAATCAACTTACAGATCGGTGGTAACGACGCGCTAACCTAACCGACTTACTCCCGTCTTGTGATCCCTACCGATGAACTCCTTGGATTTGTCCGCGGTAACAGAACCGGACACCTTCTGATCTTCACGTCAATCTTCCTCTTGAGCCACTTGAATTGTCGAATACGATTGGGTCTCCTTCTTCAACATACCGACGTCTCCAACGAAGGTAGAAGAATGGAAGTGTTTAAATGGTAAATAGAAAGTATAGAGAAAACTTGTTAAAACATGAAACTCAAAGTCATAACTTTTGATTTTCTCAAGAGAAGTAAGATCAATAAAGTATGAACAATATTCTTCTCAAGAGGGGCACGAAACTTGTCTGTCAAGAGTCCTAGGGTTTCAAAATTATAAGACAAGTATTTATAGAGAATGCAAAAAAACGCATTCAAAAAGTTTCCCGTTGCCGTGGCATTCAAGCGCGAGGCGGCGAGCAGTGCGTGGGCCTTTTCTGGATTTTGCACTCGAGCGCATGGCGAGCGCACAGCAGGTGCAATGTTTTGGATTTTTGGAGTCGAGCAGGTAGAGAGCACGGGGCTTCGGAATTATGGGTTCGAGAAGATGGAGAGCGCACGGAGAGCGCGAGGCTTCGAGATTTTGGGCTCGAGCGATTGGAGAGCACACAGTAGGCACAGTATCCACGGAAGTCGGGATAGACAGCAACGGATGTATGTTGATGCTGCACTTTGATAATTCATAACTCGACATTGATGTATTAATATATATTATCACGGAAGGTGCCAATCATAAAAATTGGAATATGCCAATTAGAAAAATGACTGTAACAAATTGGACACTAAAACTATTATGCTTCTCTCTTGTTCTTTTCTTTCTCCTATGCGGCGCTCCTTGTGCGAGAAATTGTGTAATGTAACGGTTTTTGAATATCATAATTGCGGGTAATTAAGGTAATATAATCAAAATTAAATTTAATATATGTAGAAAAATTAAGTTTTGGAAGTGGTAGGAGGTACCGGCGAGGGATGCCTGCCGGGATTTAAAACCCGCGAGGGTTTATTCTCGACCATTTTTTCAGCTTCCAATGTGAGGGAGAGAGAGAACGTAAGGGAGAAAAAAGAGAAGGAAAAGATTGAGGTTTTCGAATCCGATTCTGAATTAGAGCTAGTTAGAAAAGTAATAAATCGTGTAACAGAACGGGTTATTTTTTTTCGAATAACCTCTGCCAAATATCAGATAAACTAATGCCCCCAATTTAAATAATATAAAATTTTTTTAGAAAATCAGGTAGAGTTTCTTCTAAAAGCGGACAAAAATCATACATAAAAATCTAATAAATCAATCTACATAAGCATATAAATATCCAGACATCTATATTCTACCACAACAGAAACACAGGATCTACAACCGTTATATCACCCATACTCTAACACAGTAACTTAACGACTACATAGGATCAAAATAGAGATGCCATTTATGCCTAAACGAATCCAAAATTCAAACAAACAGTGAGCTAATAGCTCAGTAAGTATATCATGAAACAAAAGGAATAAATAGCATAAATAAAGTTAAGTAGAAGAAAGATATTTGAACATGGAAGAGATGCATATGTGTCTATCATGATTCAAACAAGAAAGCTTCATGATTCGTTCCATATTCCTTTAATTCATTCTTGTGCCTTGTCTTAGTTATTAATTTTATGTCAAAGGCTTATTTTGTTTGGGGATCAAGTATCAGTAGGCCTTACTGACAAAGAAATGGTTAGTCGTAGCCCGAATTACGTGCACCTACACAATCAAAAGTCTATCCTCCTCCTATTATGGGCTCAGAGACGGATCGTTTACATACAATTCCTATAGATAGGGCCATCTGCCACCCAGTGGTTCCAAAACATACCATGACATCCCACTATAACATACTAAGGTATGCCAAGAATACCACCCGCGATATAACACGACCAAGATATACGGTCAGAGTAATCCTTAAGTTTTCATTGTAATATTTTGGCATGTCTAAATTTATTATCCATAACCCTTAGTCCGAATACTTGTTCAATAGGGAATTCTATTCTCGAGTACAAATTCCTTCACTCCCACTCTACTAGAAAACGTTTCAAAATTTAATCAATCCAAAAGTCCATCTCTCGACTACAGAATTTCCTCCATCATCGAATTTTCTTTCTTTTTCCATAGACATTCCAATGCAAATTTCCGTATTTTCGTGAGTTTGGGTCCTCACATGATCATAGTTCATGATTTCATGTATAATTTACTTAGAAGTTTAGGGAATTTAGGATTTTCGCTTAGTCCTATACCAGATAGAATTCTTAAAACTTTTGAATCAATAATTCACAACAAATGGTTCATATCGCTTGGAATAGGTAAGGAACACTTACCATCGGAAAGCATATTGATTTGAAAGGCTTTCGGATACAGATTTTTTTCACAATTGGACATACGGAAGCTTCTAGATTGCATAGTTAAACTTATACATACATATCACTTGATCAGCAATTAAATATAGAAAAATTACGTAAAATATTGTCTGAAATCATTGGGTGAACAGTACCCGTGAACTGTGCACGTGAACTGTACACGGGTTACACATATTGGTTAATTCTCAAAATTTCGGACATCGAACGAGTAAATTATCGAACGCAAAGTATAGGTAACTATAATTGCGAATCAATTTATACATTAAACCCCAAATCAAAACACAAATGATACCCGGGCGTGGGTTAGGAGCTCCACAAATAATTTTCACCTCAAACCACAAATTCGGATATCTAATCGATAAAATTACATACCCAAATCATGGGTAACCATAGTTTAATCCCAAATTAAGCTAAAGCCCTAAAAATCTGTGGGTTTCATGCTCGGGCGCAAGGGTAAGGGTTTACGTTGTCTGAAATCTTATCTAAATAACAAATTTGGACTTCAAATTAATATATATGCATGCTTAGATCTTGAGAATTATAAAATATAAATTTAATCGGGTATTGAAACGAGGATACCCGGAGAAAATAAGATAAAAATGTAAGAAAACTAAAGATGAGGGTATGAGTGTACTTGTTTTGTCTCGATCTATCACCTTTTTACTGGCTCTCGAATGAATTCGGATTTGGGAGCTTCGTTATCACCTTCTCTCTCTTCCTCTTCCCTCTCTATCTCTTATTTCTCTTGGAATCAGCAAAAATGACTGAGGAAATCACGCATGGTGTTTTTATTCGGCAGGCTAGCACATGAGCGCGCGGCAAGAGTGCATCGGGCGCCCATATACTGGAATTGGCACTCGAGCTTGGGCTCAAGCATGCGTCGGGTGCAGGTCAGGCTCGACGCTGACCTGCAATGCAAAAATTTTGCTTTTTCGTCACCCAAGACCTGTTTTGACCCTTCTAACCCAATATTTCACATCATTGAATCCTAATTTTGATTATATAACCTTAATAAATCATGGTTATCATAATTTAAAGTTTAAAATCTCATTTACGGATTAACATTTTACGATTTTACAACTTTGGTTCTTGATTTACTAATTTCGGATCTTTGGGCTTTTCAATACGATTCCTCATGTACCCATTGACCTTAATTCACCTATTTTAACCCATTTACTCATCTTTTATTATATTTTCGGAATCGGCACCCTTACGGAGCCCAACTTCCTCTCAATTATCATATTTTGAAACTCGGGCCGATGCAAGTATATTGATACTCTTTTCCTTCGTTTTATTACACTTTTGTTCTATTTTCTTTGGGTATTTTCGTTCCAATATCTAATTAAATTTATATTTTACAAAGTTCATGACTTGAACATGCATATACTTTGATTTTATGTCCGATTTGTAAGTTTTGCGTGGTATTTCACACCCAAAAAATCTAACCCATGCCTCGAGCGATTTTACCTATTTTATTTGAGATTTTTGTATGATTTGGCTTAAGAAAATTGAAAAAGGACTTTTTGTCCTAAATTATACAATCAAGTTTCGAGCCCGACAAATATAATGGAAGCTGTAACAATTAAATATTTAATACACGTAAAAAATATTTATTTCTAAATGTTAGAGATAAGGACAAGCATGCAAAATATAACCGAGCATAAACAGTAGTAAAAAAATATAATTTTTTGTGACGAAGGAAAAACTCGATACCCACGGTAATCGAGAAAAATCCTCCGGGTTTCAACGGCCAGGAAAGTAATGCACTATGAAAATCAACTTACAAATTGGGTGGTAACGACGCACTAACCTAGCTGACTTACTCCCGTCTTGTGATCCCTACCAAGGAACTCCTTGGATTTGCCAGCGGCAACGGAACCAGATATCTTCCGGTCTTCACGTTAATCTTCCCTCTCTAGCCACTTGAATTGCCGAATACAATCGAGTCTCCTTCTTCAACTCACCGACATCTCCAACGAAGGTAGAAGGATGTGTTTAAATGGTTAAGAGAAAGTGAGGAGAAAATTTCTTAGAACATGAAGATCAATCTCGTAGCTTTTGGTTTTCTCAAGAGAAGTAATATCAATGAGGCATGAACAACTTTCTTCTCAAAATGGGGCACGAAAATAATCTGTCAAGAGTCCTTAGGGCTCCAAAAATATAAGCCCAGTATTTATAGATGGCTCAAAATTTGTATTTAAAAACTTGCCTGTTGCATCGGCGCTCGAGCGCAGTTCGAGCGTGCGGTGGGCGCATGGCGGGTTTCCAAAGAAACCCTATGTGCACTCGAGCGCGGGGCGGTGCATAGCGAGCGGGGACCATTCTGGATTTTGGGCTCGAGCGGGTATCGAACGCACAGTGAGCTGCGACCATTCTGGATTTTAAACTCGAGTGGGTAGCAGGCGCATGGAGGGTGCGGAGGCTTCGGACCAGCTTGAGCGACTGGAGGACGGAACGGACAGAACGGATATGTATTGATACTGTAACTCGACTCCCCATAACCCGACATCGATACAATAGGACATATGGTCACGAAATATACCAATTAGACAAATGTCTCTAACAAAAATTACTACCCATATCTTAAATATGATTATTTATCAATTGGGTGTCCGATTTGATAGTTTTATGCGATTTTGTGCACATGAAAACCCTAACCCGCGACCCGACATATTTACCCGCGTAATTTATGATTTATACATGATTTTACTTTAGAAAATAGATACCCAAGCTTTACGAATGTTTTTACCTTAATTAATTGATGTTTATTTACATATAAATGGTATACGATGTTTTATATATTCCAAAGTTATTATCGTACGTGAATAATGATATTTATGCATATGTACGTTATATATATTATCATGTATATGCTCCAGAAATTACATTACATGTATTTATGAAGAAATTTATTATCCGAAAGCTCTAAAATTATACTTGGTTTAATTTGGTAAGAATTTTCTAATTCCTTTAAACTCTAAAAGACTTTATGCATGTAATTAAGATCATGTGAGGACTCAAACTCACAAAGATATGAAAATATGTATCTGTACAAGCTTTATAAAAAAGGATCAATGAGGGATATTTTGCAATTAAGCAAAAGACTTAAGAACTGTTCTCCAAAAGGGTGGGAACGAATGATTTATGGACTTAAAAGCAAAATTTTCTAAGAAAATAAGAAATTAAGAACTTGAACCGATGAATATTCATCAGATAGTATATTTTGGTATGCCTTATTATATTATAGTAAAATATTATTGTTTGCTAAGGGTCGCATGCGATTAAGGCCCCGTCTATAAAGATTATTTGTAGATGGCCCGCCTCTGGGTCTTAAATAAGAGAAGATAGCTTTTGATTGTGTAGGAGTAAATACAATCCAGACTACGATCGATCGCTCTTTTAGTAAGTAATGCTTATTGGCCCTGATCCCCAAATAAAATAAATTTTCAGTATGATTTGATGATTAAAAAAAGAAAAAGAAATGAATTAAGGAAAATTTGGAATATATTATGAAAGCATCTCCTTTCTAATTATGTTTTATGATTAATCATTCGTCCCTATTCCTTGATATGCATTATTATGATTTGATTATAAAATTTATATGTTTTTTATTATATATATATGTTTTACTGAGTATTTGGCTCACTCCTTACTTTTTTTTTCTCCAAATGAGCACGCCCTTATACCTGATGAGGTAGAGTAGAGGATTAAAAGTCGGCTAGGCATGACGTGAGAAAATGACTTTGTGAACTTAGTTCTGTGATTTATAACTTTTGATGGAGTATATTGTATTCCGTGATGGATTTGTATATTGATAAAATTGTATGTTAATGATGTACATGTAATTAGTTTTCGCTATATCTGTGATGAATGTATATGCTTTCGTAGCTTCTTATAGTTTTCTTTTAGGTACCTAGTGGCATCTTATTTGAACCGACGTCATAGTCAGAGTAATAATCTTGAGGCCACGTATAGTTTTGTGATTTTTTTAGATCCTGTGTTAAATTGGTGGATGTATTTATGGTGTTGTACAAGGATTTTATACAGGTTTATATTAGCCTAACGGCCGTATTTCAATTAGAATTTTATTGGATTTCGGTGAGGAAATGCGGAACGTCACAAATTGACTTCAGAATATTCTAAAAACACGCCATGTGCGTTTTTATATTACAACCCGCGTTCAAACACCTGTCAAGCACGCCTTAGGTGCGAATGCCATTGGATTTGGCGCCCCTAGGGTGTGAAGCGCGCGTGAATACCATAATCCTCGTACAAATATCGCGTGACCTTTCGATAACTATTCGTCTATTGTAGTACTTACAAGAAAGTGACCAAAATCAAATAAACTATTATAATTATATATACACAACTCCATCAAACACTTGATTTTTCTTTTTTAATTGTTAGACATACAAGAGATTGTAAAATATTGACTCATGGCATGAGGAGGCTACAAAGGGGGAAAAATAGAAAGTAAATTATGGAAGCAATTCTTATAACCATGGCGGTCATAAACTTGAGGTGTGATGAACTCTAAATAACTATGGAGGTGTGTGGATGTGAAAGATATAGGAAATTGATTTTTTAAGAAGTTGGTTATATCATGGAATCCATGCTAATTGTTTTGATGAGTTACATCTTACCAAATAATCATTTAAAAAAAAAAATTCTTTGTAACGTACTGCGTGAAAGGAGGAGGCAATGATATCGCTGTAAATTTCCATAATCAACAAGATAATCAAATCTCAGGATACACATATACTACAACTTTACATTTGCTGGCAATCATATACATTGATTCTATATACCAACAGCTTTTTGTAAGTATTCTTTGTACAAGAACATTACACCAACAACAAAAGCACAAATTCATAAAACTAAAGCTGAAGTCCAACTCTTCAAAATCACAATGACCAACCAAACGCCCGACTGCCAAGCCTACAAATAAGAAATGTGGTGAGATACAATGTAAGCTAATGGATTAGCAAGTTCTACTATGATCAATGCTCAATATTGCAGTAGAGATAAAAGTCATTGCTAATACCAAATGCATAGAATTCTGATTCATAGGCCAATAATTATCCCTATTGGCTAGGCCAAATAGGAATATCGGTAATGTTCATATATTGTTACCTTATAGGTGGTGTCATACGTCACTAGAATAACTTGTGGATAGGTCATCCTAACATTCACATAAAATATAGATGGATATATCATAATACAAATCAAAATAATTAATCTCCTCGACAAATTTATTGTTCAAAGATATCCAATAGAATTTCTTTATTTAGAACATTTTCACTGAACGAAAAGTAAGATCTAATTTTATGAAAGATAAATATGTAATGAAACAACATATTCAAGCAAAAGAATCAAGTACATGTGGGAAAACTTCATGCCAAAATTCAGAATTTTAGCAAGAGAAGGAAGGAAACCATATAGACTAAATTTGCAGAGGTAATACTTGAATTTTCCATACACTATAGAAGGTTTTTGTTTTCTTTCTCCCTTCAACTAAAAATATGGATTCAAATATTAAAGAAGCTACCTTGTTTACCAAATATGCCATAAGCACCTCAAGCTTATGAGGCATCAAGATGAAGCTGAAAATTAGCCTAAAATGTAATGTCATATCAATGACAGATTGACTACCAAGATATCATGGTACAACTAGAGTAAATAAGGCTACACGTGGTAGGAAAGTCTACACGTTGTAGCTTAAACTAAACTGTGAGATCTAACTACTAATATTTTTATGATAATATTGAATTAAAATAAATTGGTGAATTATTAATATTAATTACAAGTTTTAATTAGAACTCAAGTGTCGGATCGGAGTGGGGAAAGCATTAGGGTGGCTAATAAGCGCAAGAGCCATGCATAAACGTGTTTGAATCAGAATCGACGTGCCTAATGTGCGCATAAAGAGTGTTCCTACGTGTTTGTTCTAATATAGTATTAGTTGATGTGCATTTGATGGATGCTTGTGCGACAATTAAAATTAGTCTTTATTACTAATCAGTGCATGATAGATGCATGTGCGCTAGTCTACTAGATTTGGTATTTTTGCCCCTTTTTCAATTTATCTCTCCGAATTTTTAGAGAAAAAAGAGAATGAGAAGAGGAGAAGGGAAAGATGAAGAAGAGGAAGGACATTTTAGAACTTAAACCTCAAGGATTACTTAGATTTAAATCAAAATAAGTAAATTTCAAAGTTATTTCTTTATTTTTTTTGTTAAAAAATGTAAATTTTTTCTTCATGTTTCCCTAAAATCTAAGATTTCATATTTCTTAATTACATA
>JAODPA010066950.1:0-10736 GCA_025585075.1 Nepenthes mirabilis
TGATGCGTACCTGGATCCGACTTCGAATCCGTTACTAAATGGGTCAGGCCCGTTACTGTTGAAAGGCTTCTTGGGGCCCAACGTGCGAAGCGCGGACGGTCAACGTCTGAGTTGACCGTCTGCGTGTTGGCCGCCTTTGTGGAGAACGAAAGGAGAGTGGCTAGCGATTAATTGATGGGCTGTGGGCCAGAATGGAATAGGTCCATCACTGTAGCAAAACCTCTAAAGGCCCAATCAAACTAGTCAACATTGAGTTGACCGTTTGTGAGTAAGTTGGCTGCCAAGACGGTCAACGTTGGCGTTGACCGTCTTGGGCTTTCAAGCTTCTGAGCCCGTCTTCTTATTGGGCCGTCAAAAATGTTGACCGGCCTTCTTGGGCTTCTGTTGACCTTTCTTTGGGCTAGCCTATTACTGGTGTACCCATCACTAGCCCCCCATACTGGTGGTCAGAAGTCTGGCCTTCAGTATGTTCATGATGGGGTATTTTTTCTTGCTTTGAGGATCTCGTTTGAAATTTATGAAAAGCGTGAAGGAGAGTTTGACCGGAATTGTTGACCGTTTTGGTCAATTCCGGAGTACTGGAATTGTTGACCGTGTTGGCCAATTCCGGAGTACCGGAATTGTTGACCATTTTGGCTAATTTCGGAGTACCGAAATTGTCGACCATTTTGGTCAATTCCGAAGTACCAGAATTGTTGACCGTCTTTGATCAATTCCGGAGTACCAGAACTGTTGATCGTCTTTGGTCAATTCCAGAGTACCAGAACTGTTGACCGTCTTTGGTCAATTTCGGAGTACCAGAATTGTGGACCGTCTTTGGCTAATTTTGGGAATGACTTCTGCCAGCTTTTGGCTGGATTGCAGGGCAGAAAACGACACGTGTCTTCCTCTGGTTGGGCGAAGATCCGGGTCATTAATGCGCCAGAGATCCGTCCTTTTGCAGGGTCAAGTGGAGAGGCGACACGTGGCAATCTTGACGGTGTCATTAATGAGGGGTTTCGTGCTAGAGACCCGTCCTTTTGCTGGGTCAAATGAGGAGGTGACGCATGGCAGGACTGACGGCGTCCTTAGCATGCTTGGCGCTTAAGTTTCCTTTCAGTTTTTTGAAATCAGTTACGCCTCCCAACCTTCATCTTCCCCGCTCTTGTCCCTCAACCAAAAACCCTAAAGCTCTCCTTATCATGGCTTCCGTGGCGGATATCTCATCTGATCTGAGAGAGAATGATATCAAGGCTCTGTGTGTCGAGTTCAACATCCCTAAAGAGACGGCCTGGAAGGTTCCAGGCGAGGACGATAAAGCTTTTTCTCCACCGGAGGGCTACACTACTGTTTATGAGGCCCATCTAAGGAGGGGCCTCCGTCTGCCTTTTCCGGAGGAGTTATCGTCGATCATGACGGCTCTGCAAGTACCCATCGCCCAGCTCCATGCCAATGCGGTGAGGTATATTTGCACTCTATGCATTTTTTTCCGGAAACTTGGCTAAAAGTTTAAGATGTCCGGCCTTAAGGTTATATTTAAGGTGACCCAGGGGGCGGAGTGGATTTCACTCAGCCCCCGTGCGGGAATAAAAATAAACAAGGCCATCCACGACTCCCTGAAGAACTGAAAAAACCGGTTCTTCTTTGTAAAGGTGGGAGAGAAATGACCCGTTGCGAGGAACTGGGGTAAGGCTCCAGAGGTACACCTTGGTATGCCGTCTGAGACGGAGTGCTCCGCATATGCCTGGCTGACCAAGGCAATACGGCTAAATCCCGACATGTTTAGGAGGGATTTTTTGGTTTCCCATGAGGAGACCAAGAAGGCTAAATGGGGACCGCCGTCCCCGGTTCAGAACCCACACCCTCCGATCAAAATGATGAGGCCTGATGTCTCAAAGAAGTTGATTATCCGCCCAAGGTCCTCGGAGGAAGCTGTTGAGAGGGCAACTGCTACGCCCTCATCATCCTCGTTGCAGATTGATCTTGTGGCTGTCGGGATCTGCGGCGAACCCGGCAGCACTTCTGGAGCGGAAAAATCCGTCGAGGACAGGCTAGCAGAGATCGAAGGAGTAATCCTAGCCCAGCCCACGGTGGTTCCAGGTGCAGCCTGGATGGAGTTTGCCGCGGAGCCTGCTCGCGACGCGCCTGAGAGCTCACGCATTTATATCGTGGAGCCGTCGACGAGATTCGATTCACCAGCTGCTGCTCCAAAGGCAGCCAGGAGGAAAGACCTGCCGCAGCTGCTCCAGAGGCTGCAAGAGAGGAGCCCGCTGCTGCCGTTGAGGATGATGAGCTCTTGGAGAGCATTCTGGATGAGGCAGCGGTGTGTTCGGCGCGAGAGGATGCTCCTGGTCCTCCGCCACCTGAGCCTGGTCTGGAGGCCAGGCCTAAGGGACCCATGAGGAAATTTTTGGAGGTATGATTCTTGACGATTGATTCCTCATACCTTGTCCCTTTAAGGTTTCTAACTTGTCTTCTGTTCGTTGTTTGTGCAGCCGTTGAAGGTTGCCTCCGCAATTTTTAAGGCAATGACGCAGTGCGACGAGGCACTGGCTGATAAGGAGGCAGAAATAGCCTAGCTGGACGCCAGGCTGGCCACCTCAGGAGGGCAGTTCCGTGAGCAGACAGCTGCTCTCGAGGCTGTTATGGCGGGCGTGGAGGCAGAGAATGCTGAACTGAAGGCAGAGAATGCTGAGTTGAAGGCGAAGGTTGCTCGCTTGAAGGAAGATGATGATCGACTGAAAGCGAGCAACAAAACGCCTTGCAGATCGAGCCACCGCCGCAGAGAACGAGTTGGCCTCTCGGATGACCCCTCATGAGGTTGGGGGCGCACTGCTCGCCCGGCTGTTGGAGGGGCTCAACATTGGACGTCGCGTTGCACGGTTGATCCCTCCGGACTTCCCAGTGGAGTTTATCAATTAAAGAAACCGCGCAGCGCAACGCAAGGAAGATCTAGAGGGAGAGCCCCGAGACAGCCAGGGTGGTCCGCCAGCCCTGTAGCCTTCTGTTTTTTTTTTGGACCGTATGTAAATTGTAACATATTTTGTGAGCAATAAAATGGAAGCTCTTTTAAGTTCAGTGTCCCTTGTCTTTTATTGCTTTGTGTTTGTTATTTACATGAGTCGTTGTATTGGGCGGCTAACTTGGTTGCCTAAGGAGCTGAGCCCCCAGGCTTGGCAGGTGGTTGCGTTAACCAGCCTTGCGGTGCTGTCCAAGTGGAAACTCGGACAGTCAGTGTTAGAGAAGGGACACTTCTCGTTTTTGTTTAACCACGCTATCCTTTCGTCGAGCAGGTTGGTGCGTGGGGTAGCCAACTTGGTTGGCTGGCTGCCTAAGGAGTAAGATCCTTAAGCTGAGCAGGCGGTTGTTAAAACCAGCCTGGTGGCGCCGTGCAAGTGACAACTTGGGCTGCCAATGTTGGAGAAGAAGTGTTTCTCCCTTCGGCCATCGTTGACTGATGTTGCTGCTCCCCAAAAGGAGGTCGTCGCGTGTGCCATACTTGCCCCCTAAGGTTTTTAGACCTCTATGGGCCACTTGGATGACCAAGGTTTAGTACGACCACTATTGGGCGTTTGGATGACCGAGGTTTCAGACCGCTCATGGGCCACTTGGATGACCAAGGTTTCAGACCACTCATGGGCCACCTGGATGACTAGGGTTTCAGACCGCTCATGGGCCACCTAGATGACTAGGGTTTAAGACCGCTTATGGGACACCTGGATGACCAGGGTTTCAGACCACTCATGGGCCACCTAGATGACTAGGGTTTAAGACCACTTATGGGCCACCTAGATGACAAGGATTTTAGACCACTTTTTGGGCCACCTAGATGACTAGGGTTTAACGAGAGGGTGAAGACCCTTCCGACTTAGGGGCAGTCTAGGTCGGGTAAAAACCTGCAAGGCAAACACAGAGTATATAGCCTAGGATTCTACATGCTAAGTAAACTTCTCATTTTATCAAAGTAAAAACAAGCACGCAAATGAATGCACATGAGCGAGTAAGTGCGTACCTGGGTTCCCTATTGGAAGTAGCGCTTCAGGTGGGTTGCGTTCCACGTTCGAGGGACCAACTTTCCATCCTGGTTCTGGAGTTTGTACGCTCCATTGCACAGGACGGTGGAGAGAAGGAAAGGTCCCTCCCAGTTGGGAGAGAGCTTGTTTCGGCCGGCCAGCTTGCCTGTGGCCTCGATGCCTCGTAGGACCAAGTCCCCAACGTCGAATTGCCAGGCTTTCACCTTTTTATTGTAGTACCGGGCAACTCGGTCTTGGTATGCTGCTGTTCGTATTCTGGCGGCGTCGCGGGCTTCCTCTAGCAAGTCCAAGTGCTCCCGGATTTTCTGGGAGTTGGTCTATGGGTCAAAGGACTCCACCCTGAAACTTGGGAGCCCGATTTCAACAGGAATTACCGTTTCAGTTTCATAACATAGGCTGAAGGGCGTCTCGTGCGTTGGTTCCTTCGGGGTTGTACGATAAGACCAGAGGACGGATGGGAGCTCGTCAGCCCATGAGCCCCCAGCGTGCTCCAACTTAGTCTTTAACCCGTGGAGCAGCGTACGGTTTGCGACCTCCACCTGCCCGTTGGCCAGGGGGTATGCCACCGAAGTGTGGACCAGCTTGATCCCAAGGCTGGTGCAATACTTGGTGAAGCGTTTCCCTGAAAATTGGGTCCCGTTGTCAGTCACCACAACCTCTGGGACGCCAAACCTGCAGACAATGCTCTGGCGAAGGAACTCCAGAGCATTATATTCTGTGATCTTTGCAAGCGGGGCAGCCTCGACCCACTTAGTGAAGTAGTCGATGCCCGCTATGATAAACTTCCTTTGCCCCGTGGCAATGGGAAATGGGCCGAGGATATCGAGCCCCCATTGCGCGAAGGGCCACGGAGCCTGGAGTGACTTCAGGTCTATGGACGGCCGGTGGTGAAGGTTGCCGTGAACCTGGCAGCTTTCACACCTCTTCATAAACTCAAGCACGTCCTTTTTCATCGAGGGCCAATAGTAGCCCTGTCGCATGATCTTGAAGGCCAGGTTTTTCCCGCCTACGTGTGATCCACAGATCCCGAGGTGACCTTTGCCCAGCGCGTAGTCGGCCTCCTCGGGAGTTAGACAACGGAGATACGGAGTCGAGTATCTGCAGCAATACAGCCGCCCATCGACTACCGTGTACCAGCCGACTGTCTTTTTAATTCACTTGGCCTTTTCGGTGTCCTCTGGGAGTGATCCGTCGGCTAAGTGTCTAAGGTAAGGTGTCATCTAGTTTTCCGCCTCGAAAATCTACATTGCCTCCTGTTTCTCTATGCTCGGAGCGTTCGGGGTCTCCCTCATGTCCCTCGAATACTGCTTTAGGTTCTCGGCAGCAGCTGCTCTAGCCAGCCGGTTTGCCTTCCAATTTTCAGCTCGAGGAACATGAACCAGGGTCAGCTTGTCGAAGCCCTGGATGGCCTCTTTTGCCTTTGCCAAGTACCTGGCCAAGGAAGGGTTGTTTGCCTCGAAGCCCCCATTGACCTGGTTGACGATTAATTCGGAGTCGCTGTGAACTGCCAACCTCTTGGCAGAGCACTCCTTTGCTAATCGCAAGCCAGCTAACAGGGCTTCGTATTCAGCGACGTTGTTGGTCGCTGGAAAATCAAGTTTCAGGGAATACTTGATCTCGAATCTATCAGGGGTCGTTAGGATCACCCCTGCTCCACTGCCACTGTCCGTGGACGATTCGTCCATGTGGAGTATCCATTCTGGGACCTTGTCGGGCTGTTCTTCGTTTTCTGTGGGCTGCTCCTCTTGAATTAGGGTCGTGGTCTCAATGATGAAGTCAACCAGAGCTTGCGCCTTTATGGCAGGTATGGGCCTGAACTCGATGTCGAACTCACCCAACTCAATAGCCCACTTTACCAACCGCCCCGAAACGTCGGGTTTTTGGAGTATGCCTTTCAGCGGCTGGTCCGTAAGGACCACTATGCGATGCGCCTGAAAGTATGGCTCAATTTTCGCGCTGCGAAGATAAATGCCAGTGCCATTTTTTCAGCGCGCGGATAGCGAGTTTCTGGGCCGGTCAATGTTTTGCTTACATAGTAGACCGGCTGCTGGATATCGGATTCTTGGCGCACGAGGACGGAGCTGAGGGACACTTCCGATACTGCCAAGTAAAGGTACAACTCCTCTCTGTCTTTGGGTGACGCTAACAACGGTGGGCTGGCCAGATACCGCTTCAACTCATTGAAGGCGGTCTGGCAGTCAGCCGTCCACTGGAATCCGTTAGATTTTGTCTCTCTCAGAGCTTTAAAGAAGGGCTGGTACTTGTCTCCAGACTCCGCGAGGAAGCGGGACAAAGCAGCCAGCCGCCCAGGCAATCGCTGGACGTCCTTTATGTTTCGTGGGGGAGCCATGTCAGCCAGGGCTCTAATCTTTTCTGGGTTTGTCTCGATCTCTCGCTGGGAGATGATGAAACCCAAGAACTTCCCCGAGGCTACCCCGAAACACACTTGGCTGGATTTAGCTTCATTCGGTGCTGGCGGAGCACTTCGAAGGATTCCTCCAGGTCACGTATGTGGTCGCCAGTGACTCTGCTCTTGACGAGCATGTCGTCGACGTAGACCTCCATGTTCCGACCAATCTGCTTTTCGAACATCTTGTTGACCAGCCGCTGGTAAGTTGCTCCAGCGTTTTTCAGTACGAAGGGCATTACCTTGTAGCAATAGGTGCCCTGGTCCGTCATGAATGAAGTATGCTCCTCATCTTTCGGACTCATTCTAATCTGGTTGTAACCCGAATAGGTGTCCATGAAGCTAAGCAGTTCATGTCCAGTCGTGGAGTCAACTAGTAGGTCGATCCTGGGCAAGGAAAAACTGTCTTTCGGGCAGGCCTTGTTGACGTCGGTAAAATCGACGCACATTCGCCATTTTCCGTTGCTCTTTTTGACCAGGACGACATTTGAGAGCCAATCTGGGTACTGGACTTCTCTAATAAATCTAGTGTCCAGTAGCTTTTTCACCTCCTCTCGGATGGCGATCTGCTTTTCGACGGAGTGGTTCTTTCGCTTCTGCCTGATCGGCTTTCGGTCAGGATCAAGGCCTAACTTGTGGACCATCACCTCAGCTGAAATCCCGGGCATGTCCGCGGGAGTCAAAGCAAAAAGGTCTGCGTTCCTTCGTAGAAACACGATCAATTCATCGCGTAGTGGCCCGGTGAGTGAGCCGCCGATTTGGACACACTTATCCGGTTCCCCCAAGTCCAGTGGGACCAGATCTGTGGCTTCACCGGGCTGCGCCTGTTGTAGGGTGGTCTTGTCTTGGTGATCGAGTTCTCCCACCGTGCCAGTTCTGCCACTAGGGGCAATCTGGGCCATGTAACAGGTCCGCCCAGTGACCTGGTCTCCCAGAACTTCTCCGACGCCGTAGGGCGTTGGGAATTTTATTTTAAGGTGTGAAATTGACGTGACTGCCCCAAACGCCGTTAGGCACGGCCTGCCTAGTATCGCGTTGTAAATAGAGGGCAGGTCAACCACTAGAAATGTTAGCATGCGACTTGCTGTTTTTGGGTAGGTGCCCAGGGTGACTTCCAGTTGGATTGTCCCTTGAACGGGCACCGGTTCATTGTCAAGGCCGTATAAAGGTCCTTCAGCAGGTTTTAGTTGATTCTTTTTTAGGCCTAATCTAAAGAACGCGTCCAAGTAAAGCAAGTCTTTAGAGCTACCATTATCAATACTCGCTTCAACTGGTAGTCTGAAGTACCATCTGAAACGAGTGCCGAGATTACAACGGGGTCAGCATGGGGGGAGATTACATGGTTCGAGTCACAATCACTAAAGCTAATAATGTTGTCTGTTGTGCGTTGCTTCTTCCTCCCAATTTGCTGCTCCTTGCTGTCCGTCGGGCTCCTGGCAGGTCGGGTGGTGACCATATTAACTACTCCTGCCGAAATCCTGTTCTGGGGAGGCGTCTGCTCCTGCCCCTCTTCATCAGCCGCTCCTGAGTTCTGTCCTGGTCCCTTGATGAATCGGGTGAGGTGTCCTCTGCGGATCAGGTCCTCGATTTCCCTCTACAGCGTTTTGTAGTCTTCGGTTGAGTGGCCAGCAGAGCGATGGAAGTCACAATACTTGGACTGATTTCCCGAGTCTTTCTTCAGTGTTTTTGGCTACTTCAAAAACTTTTCTCCACGGATCTGCATTAGAACGTTGGAGTGCGTGTCTGTCAAGGGTGTGAAAGTGGTGGGCCCGTGATCTTTGCGTTTTGGGGGCTCAGTCCGGCGCTGCTTCTGGCGGGAATGTTCTCCACCACTGTATTTTCTTTTCCCTTCACCAGGGAACGGCCGAGGCTGATCCGCCCTCTCAGGACGTTTTGCCTCGTTGGCCTCTTTTGCTGCTGCGTAGGCCCTGGTAATGGATTCTGCCTCACGGAAAGTCTGAGGGTTCTTGTAGGCCAGGTGTTTGAAGAAATCCCTGTAAGTTAGTGCTGAGATGAAGCTGCCTAACTTCATCTCATTAGTAATCCTGGGAATCCTTCTGGCCTCAGCCACGAAGCGATCCAGGAAGCGTCGTGGGTTCTCTCCCGATTTCTGCTTTATGTGGGAGAGATGCCATGGCTGCTTCTCTTCCCGTCGGCTCGAAGCGTACTGAGCCAGGAAGAGATCCGTGAGTTCACAGAAACTGCTGACAGTGCCTGTAGGGAGATGGTGAAACCAGATTCTGGCGTCTTCCTTCAGTGTGAGCGGGAAGTAGCGGCACATCGCTGAGTCTTCTTGCCCTTGTAGACTTAGATGGGTGCCGAAGTGATCCAGGTGGTCAACCGGATCACTGCCCCCATCGTATAAGTCAAGGGACGGCATTTTAAACTTAGACGGCAGTGGACGGCTCAAGATTTCTGCAGTGAAAGGAGACCTGTCCAAGTCGATGGCGCGCTCGTCATTCTAGAACACGTGGTTCCAGATTTGGTCCACTCGCGGATCGGCGCGAGTGGCGTTTGCTGATCGCTTGGAGTTGAGGAAATTCCTCAACTCCGTCTTGCCCCCGGCGGGTTCAGCAGCCAGTCGGCTGCTGCCTCCTGTGGATCTGGCAGTCCTGGAGGCTCGCTCCTAGACCTTGTGGCGGTCTTCGATCGAGAGTATCGAGGATTTCTCCTTTCTAGGCTCTCTGTCGGAGACGTACTCTCGGAGCATTCCATTGGCTTATTCTGGCCAGGAACGCGGGAGGACGCTGGAGCCAGATTATTTCCAGTTTTTTCGAGCCTCTTAGCCGGCTTCTTCTTCCTCTGGCCACCTTTTTTGGTGGCTGGAGCGGGAATGACTGCTGGTGGAGCCGCTTGTTGTTGTTGTTCTTTCTGCGCGTAGAGCAGTTGGAGCAGGCGATTGTTGGCCTGCATCTGCTCCACCAGTTGTAGAAAATAAGACGGTGGAACCTCGCCTGTGGCCCCGTTGACCAGGACATCAGCAGCATGGTCCTGGTCGGGGTTAGCAGTACCTCTAGCGGGGTCGCTAGCCTGTGCTCTCGTGTTCACCATTATAGAAGCAGAAGGTGACAGAGAGAGTTCGTGCAGATTTTTTTGTGGTAGGCTTTTCGTAAGCGCTTCCCACAGACGGCGCCAATGATGCGTACCTGGATCCGACTTCGAACAGATTCGGATTCTTCTGGATGGTT
Source organism: Nepenthes mirabilis (assembly GCA_025585075.1). Lineage (NCBI taxonomy): Eukaryota > Viridiplantae > Streptophyta > Magnoliopsida > Caryophyllales > Nepenthaceae > Nepenthes > Nepenthes mirabilis. The sequence continues at coordinate 9,609 of JAODPA010066950.1, forward strand.
TGAAACGGCTCCATTCACCGAGTACGAATCCTGCACACCACTAAAATGAACAAGAGGTCAGCATTAACGGCGGGATGTAATCCCACCGAAAATATTCCGACGCTCAAGTCAGTAAAACAGCCTTCAATGGAAGGAACTGAAAGTAGAGAGAGCAATGGTAGCGGGGAAGAGAGTGTCTTGGTCCAGATGTCAGAGAGGCGCAAGGCCTTTCTCGTATCTGGATGGTGGGAAGGCAAGAACGGCTAGAGAGACCCGTCCGTTGCCTTGGCGTTTGACTGTTTTTGAGAGTTTTGGCTGCCGAGAGCCAGAGCCTCTTTCTCATAGCACTTAGGGTTTTTTAGTTAATGCCGCGTTAATGAAAGCATTAATCAAGGGATGAATGAGAGCCTGAATGAGAGCATGCCCTGGATGGTGAATCCAGAGCCTTTTTTATGGCAAAGATGGCGATCCTCCTCCTTTGGAAGGAGTGATCGTCCCTGTGATCTGCTGCTGGCCTTCCTTTTGGAGGCTGATGCTTGTTGCCCAATTGTGGAGGATTGTTTCCTTCTGAGGCGGCCAACCACTTTTCAAGTTGGTTTCTTTCCTCCCCAGTATGTTACCGTTGGAGTTCCTTGGCTGGCAAGGAGTTGGGAAGATCTAGCGCTTTCCTTCTTTGAAGGGCGCCAATCTTGTTGACATTCCTTTTGAGATCGTGAAATATCCTTGGAGGATCATTGTTGGCCTTTTTATGACCGGTGGGCGTAAACGGGTCAGGCCCGTTACTGTTGAAAGGCTTCTTGGGGCCCAACGTGCGAAGCGCGGACGGTCAACATCTGAGTTGACCGTCTGCATGTTGGCCGCCTTCGTGGAGAACGAAAGGAGAGTGGCTGGCGATCAACTGATGGGCTGTGGGCCAGAATGGAATAGGTCCATTATTGTAGCAAAACCTCTAAAGGCCCAATCAAACTAGTCAACATTGAGTTAATCGTTTGTGAGTAAGTTGGCTGCTAAGACGGTCAATGTTGACGTTGACCGTCTTGGGCTTTCCAGCTTCTAGGCCCGTCTTCTTATTGGACCGTCAAAAATGTTGACCGGCCTTCTTGGGCTTCTGTTGACCTTTCTTTGGGCCAGCCTTATTACTGGTGTACC
>JAODPA010066951.1:0-10736 GCA_025585075.1 Nepenthes mirabilis
GCGTCGGACGGCGAAGTCGGTGCGGTAAGCTTGGTCGTTGGTGGCCGCAAGTGAGTCGGTGGAGGTGCGGTGAGGAGAAGCCATCGAAGCCGACTGTGGCTATCGTCGGCGTTTGCAACAGCGGTCAGAGGGTGAAGCCGCGGTGGTCATTGACGGTTGGTGGCGTCACGCAGGTGGCCGGCGACGGCCGTGGGCTAGTGTGGCTGTGCACAGAACTGGACGGTGAGAGAGAAAAGAACATGGGTGCGATGTGGGAGGCACGGCAGTGTAGGAGATGTGCGCCGATGAGAAGGAGAGCTCGGCACTGGGCAGAGATGAAGCAGGGGTGGTAAACGGCGGCCAGGTGGTGGCGCACCGGTGACCGGCGACGACTTGGTGAGCTGTTGCCGTGCACAGGATTTGCGCAGTGAGAGAAAAGGGGGATCGGGCAACTAAGGCAACGCGGGCAGGGAGAAGAACTGTTCGATTTCGGTACCCCAGTGCACCCATTTGTCAGATCTGCGGGATATAAGATTGAGGTAAGTATCTGCAAACCTTTTCTTTGGTCTAATTTAATATCTGAATTATTTTAGACACTATTTAAAATTTTTATTAACATGCATGTAATTTTATCTGCCCGATTTATTTAATTTGGACATGCATGTGTAATTTATTGGCTAATTTGGATGTCTTTGAATATGGGTTTGATGATTTTAGGAATTTATTATTTTTTTTGAAAGCTTAAAAAATTTATTAGACTCAATGTATATTTATATCAGTATATGTAACGAAAAGATACACGAAATTTGCATTGACCGTGCATTTTTACATGCACTTGTCGGGTTATGGTCACTACATTTGGATTTTGAATTATTGGATTCTGGCCAGCTCCGACGGGAATATTATTTTGTTATTTGAAAATCCCTTTCCGCAAGTAGGAAAGGTTTGGAGTAGTGACCCTTCCCATTGGATAATTTAATTTGACCTTAGAATATATTCGAACGTCCTAATATATCTGACAAACTTGATGAATGCACCCAAAGTCGCAGGTGGCAAAATATAGTGAGTAACCTTATCTATGGGTACACAGTACATGGATTTTGGCTTAAGCTTATCGGGATTAAGTGTAACCCTTTCTCAAACTAGTATTTAAATAATCAAAACTCAAATTGGTGCATAATTTTGTATCTCTACATAGATTTATATTGGACTTAGATTTTTAGACCTAAATTTGACATTCGCCGATTTTGCCTACAATTGGGCACTGGTAGGTCTCGTACAAATAATTTTGACTATATATTTTGATCCCGACCCTTGAAAAAGTTATTAGGATGCTGCTTCGGTTTTGATTTCAGTGCATGCTATTGGACCATCCGGCTATCAGACTTTGCCCCAAATCACGAGCTAATCAGGCCTTGGACTTGGACTTGGATTGGCTATCGGCACATTGGAATCGGTCCGGATCACCTATGTTATATATATATATATATATATGTCCCGACGAGAACAGTTTTTCAAATTGGATATTGGCCTTGGATTTGAATATTTGATTTGAGTACAAGACTACTGTTGGATTTTTAGATTTAAAATTTTTATTTATTTATCGGCAAGTTAAATTTGTCTATTCGACCCCCCTTCTGATTTTTATTATGATACTTGTTGGGTATTAGACTCATTCTTTTATTTTAACCCTCCAGGGTAGAGGATCAGTTTCATCGCAATAGCACAAAGAGTTTCGATGCAACACTGTACGCCTCTGGTGAGTGTCATATTATTGGATTTTGATATCATTTATTATATATTGGGTACAAATAAATTTTGTATGGAATGTTATGAGATGTTGGAGTTGGTCAAAGGTAGATCATGACTTTGTATATTATGAATTTGTTGGATTGATTTCTCATGTGGACAAGTTATTATTTGGGTATTCTCTTATGACAGTTTGTAAAGTAGGTCTCACAATTATATTATCTGTTAAGGTCTTATGTGGAAAAAAATAGAGTTTATATATTTGAGGTCACACTCGGGTTTGAAATTTATAAGAATATAATAATTAAATTATATCAATTATTTAATTGACCTGCTTGGGTTCAAGTTCATGATACAACCAGAGTAATCCTTGAGTTTTCATTGTAATATTCATGGTATGTTAAAATTTATTATCCGTAATTCTCGATCCAAGTTCTTAGTTACTTATTTCTTTAGGGAATTCTCCTCTTAAACACATAATTCTTCGTTTTCATTCTATTGGAGAACGTTTTATAAGCCAATCAGTTTATAGGTCAATTACTTAACTACAGAATTTCCTCCATTATCAAATTTTCTTTTCCATAAATATATTTCAATACAAATTTTCATATTTTCTCGTGAACTTGGTTTTCTTGCGATCATAATTCATACATAATTCTTCTTTGGAGCTTGGAGGATTTAGGAATTATTCTCATTTTATACCAAATAGAATTATATGGCTTCCGATCTATAATCCTTTCATAATTGATTCATGACATGATTTTCGGAATATATTCAATTAAGATTTTCATAATATATGTATAAATGTTCATAAGATTTAGAATAAGTAAGGAACTCTTACCATCGTAAGTCGAACGTAACTCTAGAGCATACGAGCATCAAATATCTTCCCAAAAGTATGCTATATAATTTACAAAACTAAGATCATGTATAAATTACGGTTAATTCGAATAAAGCCCAAAGAGAGCGCGGGTTAGGGTTCTAGCGAGCATAAAATTCTACGAAACTATAAATTCAAATACCGAATTGATAAATTAACATATTCATGGTGTGGATAATAATATTCTAAATCCAATTTATGCATAAATCCCAATTTAATCGGTGAACTTCTCCGGGGTGTGGGTTTAGGGTTTCATGTCTGAAAACGGGTCAAAACTACTAAATCAGGTATGGAATTCACATATTTGAATGCCCGAGTCATGGGTAACATTTATCTGAGGCCAAATCATGCATAAAATCCGAAATAAATGATGAAACGAGTCCGGGCACGAGTTAGGGTTCCGAGTTGCGAAAAATCTCTCAAATCTCAACATTCGGACATTAAATCGATATATTTTCATACTTAGGTCATAGGTAATATATATAAAAACTTATTTTGGTATCGGATCGAGGATACCCGAAGAAAATAGAATAAAGGTGCAAAAAAATGAAAGAGAAGAGTATGAATGCACTTACCTCGACCCAATTTATCACTTTTCTAACTAGCTCTAGTTTGGAATCGAATCCCGGGACCTTGGATTCTCCCTTCTCTCTCTTCTCTCTCCCTCTCTCTCTTCTCCCGTGTGGAGGCTAGAAATGGGCCGAAAGAAACCCTTGTGGGTTTTTAATTCTCGAGTTGGAGCTCGAGCGCCAGCCCGATGCCCAATGGGCATTGCGCTACTGGAATCAACACCTAGCAGGCGACAGCCCTGACTCCGCCTCCGAAACATATTATCCCACGTACCATAAGTCTAATTTTAATTATATTAATTTAATACATCGCGGTTATCATAAATCAAAACCCAAATCCTATTTACGAATTAATATTTCAAGATTGTAATGTCGATTCCCAAATCTATAAATTCCACATCTTTGGGCCTTTCGATCTAACTTCTCCCGTATCCTTAGACCTTGATCCACTTATATTAATTTAATTACACCTAATTACCATATCGTAAAAACTGATACCTTACACCTATAGATGCTTGCCATGTCTTACTCATATGACCTAGACAACATGATTAAAGGTCCACTCATGAGAAATTTATGAACAAATATTCTATTGTCAAAGAGGGAAAAGGAATTCTTTTGGCTTTTATGTCGTACTTGAAAATTATGAAGGCCAGTAGTGGTGGAGATGTGCTTTTATCATCTTTGAATGTCGATCAATTTTTAAAAGAAATTAAAGACCCATGTAATCAAGATAATAATACAAACCTGATTGAACACCCAATCACTATCCAACCCATTTTAAAAGAATTAATAGATGTTATCATGAGAGATCTACGGCCCAATTTATCCCTATGAGATATCCAACATTTTATAGATGTTATCTCAGGATCAAAGATTCCAAATGGGCTAACATACTGGATGAATCCTAGGGACCATGAGGAACTACAACTACAAGTGGACAAGCTTTTATTGAAGTAGCTAACATGCGAAATTCTCAATCTCTCAGTTATCCTAGTTTTAATTATCGTGAAGAAAAATAATACGAGGAGAATATATATTAATTGCAGGGCCGTCAACAAAATTCCCATCAAGTGTTGGTTCCTAGCCTCCCGGTTGGATGATCTTTTGGACAGACATCATGTCACAGCCATATTTACCAAAATTGATTTATAGAGAGGCTATTATTAGTTCTAAATGAAACCCGATGATGAATAAAAAACCACTTTCAAAAATGCGGGAAGGTTTGGATGAGTGATGATCATGCCATTTGGATTATCCAATTTCTTATCTATTTTCATGCGGTTCATAAATCATATATTTAAATATTTTATTAGAAAATTTATAATTACATATTTTGACAATATTCTAATTTTTAGTAAGGATGAAGCAACACACTAGGAATACCTCGTACAAACATTCTTGTTTTTTCAAGAAAGCAGCGACTTTATGCCAATTTAGTCAAGTGCCGATTCTTCACTAAAAATCTCATTTTCCTTGGTTTTTAGTTATTTCAAGTCTAGGGATTAAGGAGGATCCAACCAAAGTTGAAGTCATACTAAGTTGGTTGACTCTAACTACATTGTAAGAAATATAACGTTTTCACGGTTTGGCTTCCTTTTATTGACGATTCATCAAGAACTTTAGTATGATGGCTACTCTCATAACTAAATGCTTGAAGGGGATTTCATTCAAATGGATGGCAGAGGTGTATATAAGTTTTAACCAGCTAAAACACTTCCCCAATTGAGGTAGAGGCAACATTGATCTTAGCACTTTCTGACTTCAATAGGGTGTTTGAAATTGATTGTGATACCTATTACCTTGGAATTGGTGTGGTTCTCACATAAGAGAGAAAGCCCATTGCATATTTTAGTACGAAATTTAATTAATCTCATAAAAAGTATAACACTTATAATAAAGAATACTATGCCATGGTATGAGCTTTTGAATATTAGAGACACTATTTGTTTCCAAGAGAATTTATTTTCTTCTCTAATCATAAGGTATTGAAATTTATTCATAAGTAACAAAAATTTAACTTGAAACATGTTTCTTGAGTTGAATTCATTCAATCGTACAATTATCTCATCTGGCACAAATTTGGAATCCAAAATAAGGTAGCCAATACTTTAAATTGGTAATACTTGTTACTTTATATTTTACAGGTTAAAATCATTAGATTTAAAGTTGCGTAAGACTAATATAATAATGATTTATTCTATAGTTCACTCATAGAGGAGTATGTGGTTGGTCCAATTAAGCAATTTTTGCTCCTCAATAGCTATCTTTTTAATTAAAATCAATTTTGTGTTTCTCAATGTTTACTAAGAGAGGCTATTTTGTAAAAAGTTTACGTGAGCGAATTAGTTGGGCACTTCAGTTGAGACAAAAAAAACTTGCACTAGAAAGATTCTTTCGGTCGTGAATAATTTGAGATATCAAGCAACTTATTGAACGATGATAGATATATCATATGGCCTAAACATGAGATTAGATACACTCCTTTTGATTGCTACGACTCCTTGAAAATATGTAAGTTTGGATTTTGTGCTAGGGTTATCTCGGATACAATGAAATTAAGATTCTATTATAATAGCAATTGACCAATTTTCTAAAATAGCACACATTGTTCCCTGTAACTGAACAATGAATGCTTTAAACATCATCAACTTATACTCTCAATAGATAATGAAGCTTCATGGAGTACAGAAAATAATTACTTCAATTAGGAACTTCAAGTTCGTGGGATATTTTTTATGCACATTTTGGAGGAAGTTGGGCACTCAATTTAAATTTAGTACATCCTTTCAAAATGAATGAACAAATAGAGTTTGTCAATAAAAGCCTTGAAAACTTATTAAGATGCATTGTTGGGAAGAATATTTGATCACGAGATTTAGAAATTGCATAGGCCAAATTTGCCTACAATCTATCCCGAAGTCAATCAATGAGAAAAACTCTATTCCATGTGGTTTATAGCAATAATCCCATTAGCCTAATTGATTTTATTCTAATTCCACTATAGCCAACTTTCAATGAAAATGCTGAAATCTGAGTCCAACAAATCAGGAAGATACATTATGATATCCAACAACATATATCTAAGCAAGTGGCTAACTATAAAAATCAAGTGAATAAACACCGGAGGATATAAGAATTTAAGGAAGACAATCTAGAATGAATTCACTTGCAGAAGGAATTATTTCCCTCTTGAAATTTTTCTAAACTCCATCCATGTGTGAGGATGGACCATTTAAAATCTTTAAGATGATTTGTGAAAATATATATGAGATAGAATTTTTTGAAAAATATGACATATTTTTAACTTTTAATGTTGCCAATCTCCAACTGTATTTTAGGGAAAAAAAACTCGAGAGCAAGTTGATTTCAACACAAGGAAAATAATATGGTCCTAATTAAAAATAATTATTTTATTGATAATACGGCCACTATTTATGATAACATAGCAATTGTTAAAGATGTGGCAAGTAGTATTCAAAGCTTCACCTTCAACCAATAAGTTTTAAATGAAGAATCGAAAGATAAAACCTCAATTGACGATAAGCCGCCCTAGAGTACTTCCTATGCCTTCGGCCACTCATTGGCTTAGCTCTAAAAGCTAATATTTAATTGCATGCTTTAATTACTTTGTTATAATTTTATAAATTTGGCCTATTTTATATGTTTAAGCACTACATATTTAGATGCCAAAGTGTATTATAGTATTTTCTTATCGCTTTAAGTTTGATTTTGCATATTCCAATTCTTATTTCTTCTTCTAAATTGTAAAATTGTGCTTCTATAAATTAATTATTTTTTTCTCCTTTATCTTATCTCAAAACTCTTCGGCCGTCCAGACAGTATTATCCGTTTTTTTAAGTCACTCTCATTATATAGTGCAATATCATTTAAAATGAACTCTAGTTAAATAGATTTAGCCTAATTTTCTGAACTCAAATATCTCTATGAATCAAATAATGCTGACTTACTATAGATTTCACCAAGAAATGGCATAATTTCTCCTCATCAAATTTTGCTTTCTCAAGGTTTCTTCCTCATTTATTTCCATGTCTCGATTAAGTTTCAGAATATGCAATGACTACTCCAACGTTGAAAAAAAATTAAATACGTTGATTGCTAAATACTCAACTAGTTTAACCCTTATCTTGTAACATAATTTAGAATTTAGTTATAAGAAGAGATCCTAGCTATGTAACCTTCATTAGCAGGCAAAAGATATGACGACATATTATAAAAAAATTTTAGTGAGATAAAACTTTAATTCATAAAATCTTTATTTGGGTTAGTTACTCTCTTGTAGGTGACTCAACAAACGAGCGTCATTGGTTCATATAGGTTTTTATGTGATGTCGGAGTGCTACATACCCACTACAATAAAATCCAAGGAGACCATTTGCCAGAGATGGTAAATCTCGGAGTGGCAATTGCCAGAAAAGCAATTGCCGGAGCAGTCAAGCAGGGTTGTAAGAGTACGACCGGTTAGCGGCCAAGCAGCAGAAGTTAGTCAACGGAAGGTTGACCAGATGACAGCAGAATTCGGTCACTGGGAGATTGACCGGATGAAAGTAGAATCCGATCAACTGGATATTGACCAACTGGGAGCAGAATCCGGTCAACGAAAGGTTGATCAGCTAAATAATGGCGCAATGATATTGTGAAAAGTTGGCAGCTGACATAGCGAACAGTTATCTTTCCAAAGTTGGTAGACTTGCAAACCATACACCAAAAGTTGCCTATAAAGTGACAGAAAACAGTTTGCAGATGGTAGAGCTTCTGATGCACGCAACCTGCAGAGCATGTGTGTTGTAGAATTTAGGCTAGACTCTCTATAAAGCCAGGAACTGAGAAATCACCAAAAGCCAGTGTGCTAGGCACCAAAGGCTGTGCCATACAGTTATCTTTCCAACTGGGAGCAGAATCCGGTCAACGAAAGGTTGATCAGCTAAATAATGGCGCAATGATAATGTGAAAAGTTGGCAGCTGACATAGCGAACAGTTATCTTTCCAAAGTTGGTAGACTTGCAAACCATACACCAAAAGTTGCCTATAAAGTGACAGAAAATAATTTGCAGATGGCAGAGCTTCTGATGCACGCAACCTGCAGAGCATGTGTGTTGTAGAATTTAGGCTAGACTCTCTATAAAGCCAGGAACTGAGAAATCACCAAAAGCCAGTGTGCTAGGCACCAAAGGTTGTGCCAGTGTGTGAGAAATCGCCACGGGCGCCGTGCGCCAGGTCGCATGTATGCGGAGGTGAAACGGATGTTGCCGTTTCACCACACTTGTAAAATATCTGTGAGTAGAAAGTATCACAGTGAGAAGAAGAAAATGAGAAAAACAGAGAGATAAGATGGAATGAGAGTTTCCTTACTCTTGGTGATTATTTTTCTTGTTGTCTATTCTTTGAGAGCTTGTACAACCAAGGTGAGTTGTTGGTATTCTGTCTCAAAATTTTTATAATCTATTTTACATAGTGAAATTGTTTAGAATTTGTCATGTAATTTTTTTCTTAGTTCAGAAGAGGTTTCCATGTTAAAAATGTTGTGCATATCTTTTGTTCATTATATCCACTAAATTGGTAGTTAACGATGACGGGGGGTTCAAATTTTTATTGCGCTAGATCGGACGGATCTGATTGTTCGAACCCCCAGCAGTAATATCAGAGCGAGCTGAGATCAGCCCAGGCTCGAAAAGGGCTATTTACGGAGGGTGCTGATCAAAAAAGGCTACCTGTAGAGGTGCTAACCTGGTACCAGGGCGGAGTGAAGCGTTACAAAGAAAAAATTGCCAAGTGAAGTGTCACAAAAGTACAACCGTCGAGGTCTGTGGCCGTTAAAGTGAGAATTCTGGTGTCGTCGTCGAGGAGCTTGCTATTTGGTGTGGCAAGGGAATGAACGGTAAAAGTACAACAGAGCTGAGCAAGGATAAGGATGAAGCTGAGTAGGGCCAAGGACGGAACTTAGTAGGGTTAAGGGCGGAGCCGGTAGGACTAATGGCGGAGCTCAGGTGGCGAAGGCGAAATATAATAAAGAATTATTCGACCGCGGGAAAGAATTTGAAGGGGAGTTGGACTACTTCAGGTTCAGTGGAGCGGAAGAAGATATCATTCAGGCTTGTGGTAGTTGACACCGGGATCCCAATTAAGAAGAAGTTGACAGAAGGGAGACGATGATGGTCGCCGGGTAAAAGCAAAGGTTTTTTCCACAAGGTCGTGAGGGTAAATTTTTTGCGGTTGGTCACTCTCTTGTAAGTGATTCAACAAACAAACGTTATCGGATCACACAAAAACTTGTGTGATATTGGAGTGCTGCATACTGGTTGCAGCAAAGTCTAGGGAGACTGTTTGCCGAAAAAGGTAAATCTCGGAATGGCAATTACCGGAGGGACAATTGTCGGAGCAGCTAGGCAGGGCTACAAGAGCACGGCCGGCTGACGGTCTGGCAGTAGAAGCTGGTCAACGGGAGGTTAACTGGCTGACAGTAGAATTCGGTCAACGGGAGGTTGACCGACTGATAGGATAATCCGATCAACGGAATGTTGACCGACTGAATAATAGCCCAAAAATATTGTGGAAAACTAGCATCTGACGTAGTGCACAGTTGCCTTTTCAGAGTTGGTAAACTTGCAAACATGCACCGAAAGTTGCCTACAAAGTGATAGAAAGCAGTTTGTAGATGTCAGAGCTTTTGATGCACTGTGGAACTTGGATTGGATCTCTCTCTATAAAGCCAGGAAGTGTGAAATCACCAAGAGCTAGTGTGCTAAGCACCAAGGGCTGTGCTGGTGTGTGAGAAATCACCAGGGGTGCTGTGCGCCAGGCCGCATGTGTGCGGAGGTGAAATAGAGGTTGTCGTTTCACCACACTTGTAAAATATTTTTAAATAGAGAACACCACATTGAGAAGAAGAAAAGGATAAAAATAGAGAGATAATAAGGAATGAGAGTTTCCTTACTCTTAATAATTGTTTTTCTTGTTATCTGTTCTTCGGGGGTTTGTGTAGCCAGAGTGGGTTGATCGTATTCTGTCTCAGAATTTTTGTAACTGATTTTATATAGTGAAATTATTCATAATTTGTCCCGTGATTTTTTTCCTTAGTTGAGAAGGTTTTTACGTTAAAAATATTGTGCATCTCTTTTATTCCTTATACCTACTAAATTGATAGTTGATGATGATGGGGGGTTTGGATTTTCGTTGCGTCGGATCAGGTGAATCCAGTTGTTCGAACCCCAACAATCATCATTATCATATTTCTTCATTAATCAATCAAGTATAAAAATAAATTTGTATACTTGAATTTATAATTGCCAAATCTTTATACAATACCGTAATTATTTTTGTCTCAAAAAATCAAAAAAATGATTTCTCTCTTTTCTCTTTATGATTTGTAGAAATGTTATACAAATTTTATGTTTCCCAAAAGAATAACTAAGAACGTCCTTTTATAAAAGGAGAGAGAATCATTTCCAAAATTATCAAAATGTTCCTCCTTTCACCAAAAAAATGTATCATGAATAGATATAATTATTGAGAAGTAATATCCATTTATTCAATAGGTC
>JAODPA010066952.1:0-10736 GCA_025585075.1 Nepenthes mirabilis
TGTCTTTTTTCTTTTGGGTGGGTGGTGGGAGATAAGTACTTACAAAAATATTTGACTTCTTAGACCATTAAATTTTATTGTGTTTTTTTTCATTCAGGCACCAAAATTTGTAACGATGTTTACATCTATCTCAAGGCAAAACAAATGCATCTCAAGGCATAAGAGTCGGAAAAGTGTATAACATGTATTGGTTAATTTGTTATTGTTGGAGAACTAAAGAAAATAATTTCAAACGTCAAGTTTGCATATCATAGGCTTAATATAGTTCCAAGTGGTATATATCCAAAAAAACAAGCTTAATGTCAAAATATCAAAAAATATATATTTTATTCAATTTTTAAGGTGAATAATAATAATCTATAAGTATAATTAGGTGCTTAATTTTAGATAATTCAAACAAAAATATAACTTGTGAGCAAGTATAATGAAGCTAAGCTATTTAAGGATCAACGTTAAAAAAATAATTATTAATTATTAGTATAAATATCATCTCAGATGAAGAATGATCTCAAAAGCTTATTTGGATACTACATTTTGACTATAATAAGGTGAATATTTGTATACTTGTTGGGGCCCATGTCCAGGCCCATGAGGGATTGACCAAACCCATGAAGGAATCCGCGGCCCGTGAGGACCACAAGCCCACACGAAATGGTAGGCCCAGCCCAGCCCAACGGTCAGGAAATGCGTGCAAAGCCCATGCAGGCAGATAACAACGGCACCCTGCAACGCATTTAATGCGTTGTCGGGAAACAGGCGAGGAGGGCGGAAAGGCTAGCCAATAGAGGAGTGGCTGGAGCAGCGCCAACAACCCACGCTGCCGTCTGCAGGCAGCCAACCAATCCCCGCTCAGGAGGAAATCCGACGTGGCCGGCAACGCTCAAAAGCGTGCTATCCACGGCAAAAGGACAACTGGTATGACCGGCGGTCCACAATAGTGACGAGCGGCGCAGAAGCCCTCGCAACGGGCGTTTTGGCGCCTAAGAGTCCACCGGGGAGAGGTTATAAGAGCCCTCGTGCCCCGCAGAGAAGGGATCTTCTTCTTCTCTCTCTTCGATATCTTCTTGACCTTTAGCTGGCTGAACACTAATTCCTGAATCAAACTCAACTAGTTCTGAGCTTCCTTCTCCACTTAACCCCAAGAAGGGGATAATGGGAACTGAGTACAAACTCACTTCCGCCTGCCAATAGCAAGCTTACGACCACTCATCCCGCGTCCATTCAGACTACGGGAAAGTCAGCCACCCATTGCGGTGCATTACGGAAGCCAGGCCTTCCATCACCTGCTCACTGCATTCTCCATATCACCGCACAAGCAATTTCTTATGCTTTCACGGCATACATTCGCGCATCGCTCTTAGCGTGCGCCATTTCCGTTCATTGCGGGAATTTGCTGACTTCAGCGTCGGGGTGGCCTCAGTGGGAGAAATCCTACCGGACCCCTGACCTCTTGTTTGTCATTTGTGTTGTGCAGGTTTAGGTTCAAAGAGATGGAGACCGGACCCTTCGATCGACGCCACCGCGAGCCGAGGAATCTGAAGGCTCCCTAATCCGTTCGGTAACCACTGACCCGGGACGTAACATTGGCGTCGTCTGTGAAAAACTGACGATAAGCCAAGTGTCTCTTTCCTACCTAACTACTGAACAATAGAAGATGGTGAATACTTGAGCGCAAGCTAGTGTTCCGGCGATGGAGGCCGTCACCCAAAGTGAAGTTCCCCCTGCTGGGAACCACGCAAACGATCAACCAGAGCCTAACGTCCGCCGCTTGGCCGAAGACGTGGGCGATATGAAGCGAGTTCTCCGCGCCATATGTGAGAACACGGGGACTGCCTGGCCCGCGACTGCCCCTCCAGCTTCCCAGGCTTCCACCTCCAGAAGAGAAAGGCGTTGAGAGGCCGCTCGCAGGAGGCGAGCCAACCGGCCATACCGCGTTGCAACCCCGGCGGCCCCAAGCGGGAATGATTAGAACGAAGTGGAAAGTCATCCCGCCCGCGATGATTGGGAGGACAGCCCTGAGAGGTGAAACCCCCACAACTCGCGCGGCAACGGGAGACCAGCCGCTGCAGGCTCCAACGGCGAACGCGCCACTCAGGCGGAGAGTTGCCATCCCCATTGAGCTCGGACACACCTCCAGGGCAACACGGAGCTCCGCGACGTCATTAATGCGCGGAGAGGCTCTACGGATCCGTCGATGGAGGAGAAAGTCAAAGTGATGTGGGACACCCTGCACAAGGAGAAACCCACACCATCCTCCGCTGATCTCTGGAGATCGTCCTTCGCCATGGACTTGCGGACGCAGCCGTTGCCGAGCAAGTTTAAGATGCCGGTCCTGGAGGGGTACGACGGAAGCAAGGACCCAATGGACCACCTCAACTGCTTCCGTACCCACCTATCTCTGCAAGGGGCGAGCGAGGCCTTGATGTGCCAGTGCTTTCCCATCACCCTCAGGGGAGACGCGTTGCTCTGGTTCCACGGTCTCCCCCCGAACTCCATACGCTCGTTTGACGAGCTTGCTGACAGTTTCTTAAGTCAGTTCGCCTCAAGCCGAAGAGAGGAGAGGCAACCATGGCACCTCGTCTGCCTCCGCCAAAGGTCAGATGAAAGTCTGAAGCAGTTCCTGGACCGTTTCATCACTGAGGCGTGGCGGATCCCTCATCTCTTCGACGAGCTGAAACTCAACGCCTTCATTGCCACCTTGGCGGCGGGGGATTTCTTCAAGCACCTGTCACACCAGCGCCCTCAGACCTTCCGGGAGGCTGAGACCATCGCTTGGGCGTACATCACGGCCGAAGAGGCCAATGAGGCGAAGAACCCCGAGCGAGTGGACTGGCCCCCGGAAGCTCCCAGAGCATCTGGGGGAAGAAAGAGGGACAACGACAGCCAGCGCTTCCCGGAGCGCTGAAAGCAACAGCGGCCCCCGCCAGGGCCCAAAAAAGATTACAGCAGAACCTCCCTGACCCCTCTGAACGACAGCCGTGCAAACATCCTAATGCAGATCTAGGATGAGAAGTTCTTCAAGTGGCCAAAAATGCCCAAGGGTCCCAGCGGCAGCGACCAGACGAAGTACTGCCAGTACCACCGCTGCCTGGGACACTCGATCGAGAACTGCCAGACCCTGCAGCAGGAAATCGAAGATCTGATCCGGCGTGGACACTTGAAGTAGTTCGTAAAGAGCTCAGGGCAGGAACCCACGACTTCCAACGGTGAGGTCGGAGAACCTCCAAGGGCCCACACGGCGGCCGGCGTTGTCCATATGGTCTCCTCCACTGACGCCGCGGACGCTAGGCGTGGGCAGCCGGAGGCAACTTCCAGCAACAAGCGGGCAAAGATAGGGGCTAGGAATGATGTCATTAGCTTTAACAGCGACGATATGGCTCATGTAACCTCTCCCCATACCGACCGCCTTGTTGTATCGGCCCTCATTTCAGTTGGTGGTGGGAATGACTACCAACTGAAACGTGTCTTCATTAATAATGGAAGTTCTCAAAATTTGCTGTATTTCACTGCCTTCCTTAAACTTGGACTGAAATGAAGCCAAATGAAAGCTGCAAGCGGACCCTTGTACGGCCTGGACAACGAGTCAGTCCCCCTGCAAGGTATAGTTCGGCTGGAAGTCACTGTGGGGACCCACCCGCGCTCCATGACGCGAGAGTTGGTGTTCCTCGTTGTTGACCTTCCATCCGTCTACAATGCCATATTAGGCAGACCCTTCCTAACCGCCTTCGAAGTTGTGACGTCCATCCCACACCTGAAGGTGAAATTTTCCACCCCGTGGGGCGTGGGTGAAGTCCTTGGGGATCAGATATTGGGACGTACGTGCTACCTATCCCAGATTAACCCCGTGGCACCATGCTACCCGGATGAAGACCTTGATCTCCGCAACGAGACCTCGCTGCAACAGGCTCAGTCCAAAGAGGAAATTGAGGCGATCCCACTGAACCCATCCGAGCCGGAATGATGCATCAACGTGGGGAGGTCCCTCCAACTTGCGGAGCGCGACCGATTGATTACCTTCCTTAGGGCTAACTCAGATGTATTTGTGTAGGTGCCCGCTGACATGCCCGGGATACCGACCGAGGTCATAGTCCACATGCTGGGCCTTGACACGAGCCGAAAGCCCGTTCGGCAGAAGCGGAGGAAACACTCCGTCGAGAAATTGGTCGCCATCAGGGAGGAAGTGAAGAGGCTCTTGGACGCTGGATTCATTAGAGAAGTCCAGTATCCGGAGTGGCTGTCCAACGTCGTGCTGGTGAAAAAGAGTAGCGGTAAGTGGCGGATGTGCGTCGACTTCACGGACGTGAACAAGGCCTGTCCCAAAAACAGTTTCCCGCTTCCTAGGATCGACCAGCTCGTGGACTCCATATCCGGGCACGAACTCCTGAGCTTCATGGACCCGTACTCTGGATACAACCAGATCTAGATGGACCCAGAGGACGAGGAGTACACCTCGTTCATGACTGATCAGGGGATGTATTGCTACAAAATGATACCCTTCGGTCTAAAGAATGCTGGCGTGACCTACTAGCGCCTTGTGAACAAGATGTTCGAAGCTCAGATTAGACGGAACATGGAGGTGTACGTCGACGACATGCTTGTGAAAAGCAGAGTCGTGAGCAACCAGGTCAATGACCTGGATGAGACCTTTCAGGTCCTCCGACGACACGGGATGAAGCTCAACCCTGCTAAGTGCGCATTCGGAGTGACCTCAGGAAAGTTCCTAGGCTTCATCGTGTCTCAACATGGCATCAAGGCTAACCCGGAGAAGATCAATGCCATCCTCGACCTGAACCATCCGCGGACGATAAAAGAGGTGCAGAAGCTGACCGGGCGAATAGCATCCCTCTTGCGGTTCCTCCCCAAGTCGGCAGAGAAATATTTGCCCTTCTTCAAGGCGCTAAGGGGCACCAAATCGCAAGGGTTCAAGTGGAGTGAATAATGTGACGAAGCCTTCAGGGAACTGAAGACTTACCTCTCCAGCGCACCGCTCTTGAGTTCGCCGCGCGAAGGGGAAGATCTCCACCTCTACCTGGCAACATCGGCAACGGCCTTCAGCTCGGTGTTAATTGCAGAGCACGAGGGCAGACAACAGCCAGTGTACTACGTGAGTCGGGTGCTGACTGACGTAGAGGCCCGCTATTCGCATGCTGAAAAGATGGCGCTCGCGCTTGTCTATGCGGTGTGGAAGCTGTGGCCCTATTTTCAGTCACACCGGATCATTGTACTGACAGATCAGCCGCTGAAGTCGATCTTGCAGAAGCCAGAGACGTCCGGCCGGCTGGTTAAGTGGGCTGTCGAGCTGGGAGAGTTTGACATGGAGTTCCGGCCCCGACCAGCCATGAAAGGACAGGCTCTGGTAGACTTTATCGTCGAAACGGCGATGCCGGCGCAGGAAGAAGATAGCAACGAAGGAAGTACGGAAGGTGACGATCCTCCCGAATGGACCCTAAACGTAGACGGATCATCTACCCAGGCAGGCAGTGGAGCTGGTGTCGTGCTAAGGACGCCCGAGGGCGTGGAAATTGCATACTCCGTCACACTGGCCTTTCCGGCCACTAACAACGTGGCGGAGTACGAGGCTCTTCTCGCGGGCCTACGACTGGCGAAGGAATGTTCTGCATGGTCATTGGTCATGTGTAGTGACTCCGAACTCGTAGTCAATCAGGTGAAAGGGAACTTTGACGCCTCGAACCCACAGCTTGTGAGGTACCTGGCGAAAGTCAAGGCCCTGATCTCTGAGTTTGGTCATTTTGAGATCGAATACATCCCGAGAACGGACAACGAGCGCACTGATTGACTGGCCCGGAGTGCGGCCGCCAGGACTGTGGAGCAGTACGCGAGAGAGCCCTAGGAAGTCCTGATCGTGCCCAGCACTGACACCGAAGCCAAAGAGATACTGCGGGTCGACGCGGGGAACAACTGGATGACACCGTACGTGAGGTTCCTAGCTGAGGGGATCCTGCCTGACGACGTTAATGAAGCCAAATGAATCAAGAAGATGGCAGGATGGTATACGATCCTAAACGAGAGGCTATACATGCGAGGGTACTCCACTCCCCTCCTGAAGTGCCTCACGCCAGAGGAAGCCGATTACGCGCTGGCGGAAGTGCACCTGGGATTGTGCGGCTCGCACATCGGTGGAAAGAACTTAGCATTCAATGTCATGCGGCAAGGGTTCTACTGGCCCACCGTGAAGCGGGACGCTATGGAATTCGTCCGGAAATGTGAAAGTTGCCAGGTCCATGGCAACATGACACACCAGCCGCACACGGAGCTGCACTATCTCCAATCCTCATGGCCGTTCGCACAATGGGGGCTCGACATACTTGGACCCCTACCAATAGCTGCCGGACAAAGGAAATTCTTGATCGTTGGGATTGACTACTTCACCAAGTGGGTGAAAGCCGTCCCTCTCGCCAAAATCACATAGCAGAATACGACGGAGTTCCTCCGTCAAGGCATCATTTGCCGCTTTGGGATCCCTGAGGTCGTAGTGACCGACAACGGAACCCAATTTACCGGCAAGCATTTCACAAAGTACTGTCACGATCTTTGCATCAAGTTGGTACACACGTCCATGGCGCACCCTCAGGCGAATGGACAGGTCGAGGTCACCAACCGCACACTGCTGCACGGGTTAAAAACCAGGTTGGAAAACGCAGGGGGCTCCTGGACTGAGGAGCTACTATCCGTGCTATGGTCGTATCGAACGACTGTGAGAGAGCCGACAAGGGAGACGCCCTTCAACCTTTGCTTTGGGGCTAAGGCTGTGGTGCCCGTAGAAGTGGGAATGCCAAGCCTGCGGATCGAATGTTTCGACCCAGCCACCAACGAACAAAGAATTCGGAAAAGTCTCGACCTTCTCTCCGAAGTTCGAGATGCCGCGCGACTACGAACCGCGGCCTATCAGCAGTGAGTCGCACGGGCGGGTAAAAGTACACCCGCTGAAAGTTGGGGATCTGGTCTTCCGGAGCGTAGAGGCGGCGGGAAAGACCGCGAACAGGAACAAACTTTCCCCCGGGTGGGAGGGGCCCTTCCTCGTCTCCGTAATCCTCCGAACAGGAGTGTACAAGCTACGCGTCCAGAACGGCAAACTGGTCCCGCGGACCTAGAACACCGCCAACTTAAGGAAATACTATCAGTAATGCTGCATCGACTCAGGTAAGTCGCACACGCATGCATCATAATGAATGCTTGGACATGAGCTTTATCTTTTTGATTAGCATAATCACTCTTTCTATCATCCTACATATTCATTTGTGTGAATTGATGACATGCATTGCATTCTTAAATCATACGACTTAGACTGCCCTAAGTCGGGAGGACAACCATCCGTCCGTAAAATCAGTCCTTGGCCCTGCACTGAGCGATCCGAAATCGATCGTCTCAGGACTCCGCCCCCACACCAGATGGTCTGGGGGCGACTTCATGCATCTTGGCTACGCGCCAGAGGGCCCGAGCGGCCACCCAAAAACTGAGCCCCGCGCTAGACAGTGCGGAGGCAACCAGCCGTAGGCTGCGACATCTCACCAAAAGGACCCAGGCGGTCCATCAAATAGGCTTCGCGCCGACGACCTAGGCGGTCAAAGAATCAGGCCTGGGGGCTTCTGAAATCCCCGATCTATGGCCGAAAAAACCTTAGAGGGCAAACATTGCAGGCATGTGGAGACCTTCTTAAAATAGAAGAGAGCACCCTTAGTCTACGATGATCGTGGGCTAGGACCTCAACTTGGTGACTATAACGCTTTGAGCAGGGGCGACACACCTCCCGCAATCATACGCGACCAAGTCCTAGACCCGGGAGTCCGGTTACCGTGGCCTAAGAGCCGCGCTAACCCTCGTTACGGCTCCAGGGGCTTGGCGACGACATCCGCTCCACCGGATCGAGCCCCCCAAACGCATGAGCTGTGATGACCTCCTCTTACGAAGGACGAGCATCACATAAGAAGGCGCCAGGATAGGGCCTTAGCAACAATGGCTCCAAAGAGCCTAGCATTCAAGCATGAAACATAATCCCACAAATTAAAGCAAACGAAGAATGCAAGCTACGTTCCACGACAGAAGAAGCACCAGTGCAAAGGAAAAATAGTCACTTCTCATTCATCTACAAGGGAGAAGTATGGTACAAAGACAAAAGACGGTCTAACGACCAACAAAAATAGAGACTAATCTAGTAGACTCGACGGACTGGACTCCTCGTGAAAATTCCTCAGCCGAGACGCCTCGTCTACCCCGATGTTCCCCGGATGAAAAACGCCCTCAGGAACGTGGGGAGCTGCCAAGGAGGCGATCTTGCGACACAGGCGGATGCCGTCCCAATACCGAGCCTCCAACGCTAGCCGTATTTCCGAAGTAGAGTGCCTTTCTCCTAAGTTAAACTATTTTAGAATTTTATCATCTCAAATAAATAACACTCAAACAGTAAAATTTATCAAAAATGTACTTCAAATCTTATAGAATGAGTCTCCAATTTTGACATTTTTCCTACCATTCATCAAATTTCTTAATTAATTTCAACCCATACTATAATAAACTCTAAGAATGAATTCTATATATAATATTTGCAGTTTTTTTCCATACGATTTTCTCTAAAATATTACTTCTCTATCTTAGTGATTCAGGATAATTGATTCTATGCCAATCCTCAACATATTTGATTTTTTATTATTTATCATCAAGTCATTACTAATAGATGTTTGATATTGGTTGCTACTCCTTCTCCTTTATTTTTACATTAAGTTTGTCATGACAATTCTATATATTCATAGAAGTAGAATAAGTTATTAATACTACACTTAAGCCTATAGAAGTTATATTCATAGAAAAAATTGATACAAATAATACAGACAAAATTATCAAAGTGTTAAATAGTACAATATGTCGAATTGTGAACAAATAAGATTGCAACCGAGCGAATTCTCCAATAGAATAAATATGATAGCAATTTGGGAGATTTCTCACCAAACTACTTCCAGATTAAAATGAGTACAAAAATCCAGTTCTAATCAATGGCACTATAAAAGAGAAAGCAATGGAAATTTGACTTCGAAAGTTATAAGGGACAGATGATAATCTTCATAATAAATAACAGAAGGACAATGTTTCTCGGAATGAGTACTAAGAGAGAAAGAAGCTTCCGACTAGGTGAAATTATTTTTTTTCCTATGAAAATAGCAATTTGCAACACTAGATTTCCATTTTACCTAAGAAAATCCAAAGGCAATCCTAATAATCGCAAATTCAATTAATGAAATCAGCAGCTTAAATTATCCCATTTGATTGACTAAATTTGAAATTATATCCTCAAAGGTAACTATTGAGTAAAACTCAATAATTATAACTATTAAGTGTTACTAACTTCTTCCAATCACTCAATGATACCACCTAGGTCTACAAAATTCTAATGTTTTTAGGTTATATCGGGGTCTAACCCAATTAATAATTGTTCCGATTATTAATAAATTCATAGGTATGCTTGATCCCCACTTGATATCTTCTAAACCAACTATCTCTTTACGTATTTATTTTATTACTATTATTTAATATTGGCGATCATTAATTGCGTGTCGATTTTCGAAGATACTTGTATTCCAATAGTTGGTATTCAATTTTTTTTTTTTTTTGTAATCGTTCTTCTACGTTAATTATAGCCCCTAAATTCTTCAATTGTAAATGATTAGACTTAATGTTAACTAAATATGATCACTGTTTCGATTACAATTTTAACTCTTTAAGTTTCACAAATGCCATTTTATAAGGTCTTTGAAATCGATGCGGTTATTCAAGTTAACTCGATAGAGAAGTTGATCTTTTACATGATGTTTGTACCAACAATATAGTTGTAATGCATTTGAAAATCTCCAAGTTGATAATAATGTCTCTAATTGATAATTCATCCCTCTTCATTGTCGGTATGAATACTTTGGATGATCCAAAACTACATGGTTGATGTGCAACACATCAACAATGGGGGTTGAAACCCTCTTGATCGAGAATGGTGGAAGTTCTACTCAACTCCGTGGTTATTGTCAATCGAATGGAGTTCGTATCTTCTTCTTTGGCATATGACAATGCATGACGTATATCCCTGAGTTACAAGGGACTCGCTAATATTTTGTCGCTTATACATTAAGAAAGGTGATGATCTGATCTCAGAATCTGTAGTAATAGGCTTTGGTCGTCCTCTTCTCTTGAATAGCTGAACGATAGAACTTTGCACATTCACTGCCTGAGTTTCGCAAGTCAAGGTAATGAGAGCTTGTGCTATGAGTTGGGCTACTCCATATTAATGCCATCATAAGTTTTGTAGGAGTCTTTTGTACTTGTATTTTGTTATCTCAACAACGTGTAACATAAGAAAATTTAGAACCTAATCTATACTAATACTCTAGGCTACCAATTTCATCATGATCCAAAATATCCATGACCATAAGCCCAAAATATATGATACATTCATGACTCAGAATCGTGAATGATCTTTTAAGTCCTCGAGGCAGCGCTATAAAATTTTTCTCGGCCTAAAAGAATCACAGATATATTAAGTTCTCAAACCATTTAGTAAATCCAAACTTCAAAATGCAAAACCTTAAAAGTCCTCCAAAATACATACTATTTTGTACCCAAGCTTTATTTATTAGAAATAAATCTAAATCCGTAAATATTATTGAATCGCCTAATATCCTCAAATATTATCAATTTTAAAAATCCTCAAGTATTTACACAGAACTTTAATTGTA
>JAODPA010066953.1:0-10736 GCA_025585075.1 Nepenthes mirabilis
ATTATTATTATTATTATTATTATTATTGGTGGGTAAGCTATACCAGGTAGACCCAATAAGAAAAACGAGCCAAAATCCAAGAAAGTCCAGATGCACATTCGAACGGTCAACGCTAGCATCGACCGTGTGGAAGGCCAACTAGGTGGCCAACACGCTCCCTCAATACGGTCAACATCTCTGTTGACCGGGAGCACTGTAGCAGTAGACCGAGAAAAGGAAAAAGCCTTATATTGGTCAGGCCCAGTTTGGCAGACGTTTCTGTACACGATAAGCAACAGTCCCTTTCCCTGATTTTATGCCTTCCTTGAAGCCAATCTCCACTAAAGAGGGCATCAACAGATTCGACGCTCTTTCCATGAGGAAAACGCCAGACTCTTTCTTCCTGCCTACAATGGACTCTAACGGTAACATAAGGGCAGAAGGAAGGAAAATAATTTGGAGAACTATTACAAGCTCAGAAAGGAAACGATCCCGATAGAATGCACAAGTCAAGCCTTCTTGCTTAAGGAAGGCCACCCAACATGATAAAGGGATTGCACCTTCTTGACCAAGGAAGGTCACCCTGCCCACCATCTATATAACCCCACAGAGTCTCCATTCTGGGGGGGGGGGGAGAACAAAAAAGATAACAATAAAGAACTACGACGGAGAATCCCTGAGCATACCAACGCTCGCTCTTAAGCACACAATTGCTTACTACAATAATCCCACACCGAGCCTTCAGATTCCAGAGACTTCACTCACTCCCAGAGCTCCGTCCTTCAAAGCTTCCATGCTTACAGGACTAAGCTTCCCGCTTGTTCCCCATGAACATTGAGTCGAAAAATTACGCTCTCGACGAGTCGTAAGAACGTCTTTTACATCTAAAGACGAACACTCCTTCCTACCCCAATCTCCCTCTCTATCTCAACTCTTATTTGTAGTTACTTTCTCGTAATTCGAAGGCTTATTGCTGACTTGAGCGTTGGAGTATCTTCGGTGGGACAACATCCCGCTGACACCTAACCTCTTATTTGTTGTAGTGGTATGCAAGGTCCAAACTAGGTGAACGGAGCCGAATCCAGACATCCCATTCAACTCGAATCTGTTCAAAGTCGGATCCAGGTACGCATCATTGCCGCCGTCTGTGGAAAACGCTTACACAGAGCCAGCTACGTTTTCTAGAAGCCCTTTTCAACCAATATCCTCAATCAAAATGGTGAACACAAGGGCACAAGCAAGCGAGCCAGCAAGAGATGTGGCCTCGCCAGACCAGTACCACGCCACTGGTGTCGTGGTCAATGGGGTAGCCATCAGGATTCCAACGCCTTTCTTTAAAAACCTGGCAGAGTATATGCTAAATACGAACAGGATGCTTTAGATACTCTTCTCCCGTCAGGAGCAAGCGTAGCAGGGGGTTGCACCCGTGGAGGCCCCTGCACTGCCATCCAGACAAGGAGGCCAGGGGAAGAAAGTTTTGGCTCGAAGGCCCGGAAGGCTAACTAACGTTCGCGCACCGGAGTCCTCACATGCTCAAATTCATCTAAGGCGTGAGGAGCAGGGAATTAGCGCAACCCTAGAGGAAAGTCCGGAACGAAGGAACCCCAAATATTCTAACGTAGAATCTAGGCACCAGGCTCAGGAGGGAGCCTCCCGGGCTGTTAGATCTACCGATGATAGCAGCCGCCCGGCTATTGGACAAACCAGAGAAAGAACGGAGTTGAGGACATATCTCAACTCCAAAAGATCTGGTAATGTCGTTCAAGCAGATCCGAGGCTAGAGAAGGTATGGAACTGTGTCTTCAAAGATGATGAGCACACAGCCAATATCGATAGATCTCCTTTCACAGCAGAGATCTTAAACCGTCCTATACCGGCAAAATTTAAAAAGCCAGCTCTTGACTCGTACGATGGGAGTGCTGATCCCGTTAATAATCTCGCCCATTTTCACACCCATGTGGGTCTACAAGGGCTAGAGGACGCAGTCATATGCCGTTTCATCCTGCTCACCTTAAAAGGAGATATGCGTATCTGGTTCCATCATCTCCCATCGGACTCAATCCGAAGTTTTAAGGAGCTTACACATCTCTTCTTGTCACAGTATGCCTCCAGCCGTAGGGAGAAAAAACAGCCCTGGCGTCTGTCGCACATTAAGCAAAAGCATGGGGAGAACCCACGGAAGTTTCTGGAACACTTCGTGGTAGAAGCTAAGTGGATCCCCCGACTCATGGAGGAAATGAAACTAGGCAGTTTCATCACGACGTTGGCGCTTGGAGACTTGTTTAGGCACCTGGCACATAAGAACCCGTAGACATTTCGAGAAGTAAAATCTATCACCAGGGCCTATGCGATAGCGGAGGAGGCCAACGAGGCTAAACGTCCTGATCGAACCAAATAGCCTCACTCTTTCCCAACTGAAGGAAAGAGGAAATACAACGGTGGCGATCACTCCCGCCGAAAGCACCACAGGATCGGACCACCAGAGCGTAAGGACTATAGGCCCATTAACCTAACACCCTTGACTGATATGCATTCAAACGTCCTCTTGTAGATCCGTGGGGAGAAGCTCCTTAAGTTGCCAAAACCACTTAAAAAGGCGGAGGGAGGAAATCCGTCCAGGTACTGCGATTTCTATCAATCACCCAGGCACTCCACAGAGGACTGCAAAACCCTTCAACGGGAGATTGAAGAGCTTATCAGAAAGGGCCATCTCACCAGGTTCGTTAAGGGCCCTGGTCAGAGCTCTAGCACGACAGGCGTAGAAGGACTGGGACCTTTCCCTCCACAAAACCAGGTTACGGTAGGAGTGGTCAACATGATCACACCCGGCCGACAACAAGGAGCAGCAAATTGGGAGGAAGAAACAACGCACTACTAACACCGTTATTAGTTTTAGTGACAGCGACCTGGCATATGTAGTTTTCCCCCATGCAGACCCCCTTGTTGTATCTACACTCGATTCCGACGGTAGCGTCGACTACCAGTTGAAACAAGTATTCGTCGACAATGGAACTTCTCGTGATTTGCTCTATCTCGATGCATTTTTTTAAACTTGGTCTGAAAAAGAATCAATTAAAACTATCGAAGGCCCGTTGCACGAACTTGACAATGAACCGGTGCCTGTCCAATGGACGATTTGATTAGAAGTCACCCTAGGAACATACCCAAAAAGGGCAAGTCGTACACTTACCTTCTTGATAGTTGACTTGCCCTTTGTATACAACGCTATATTGGGCCGCTGTGCCTAACAGCGTTTGAGGCCATCACTTCAATACCGCACCTCAAAATAAAATTTTCAACGCTATACGGTGTGGGCAAAGTGTTGGGTGACCAAGTCACTGGGCAGACATGCTACATGTCCCAAATTGCTCCTAACGACAGCACTAGAGTAGTGGGAGAACTTGACCATCAAGACGAAATGACCTTACAGCAGGCACAGTTCGGTGAGGCAACCGACCTAGTCCCATTGAATCTAGAGGATCCAGAAAAGTGCGTACGGATTGGCGACTCACTCACCGGTGCACTATGTGACGAGCTGATCACGTTCCTGCGACGGAACGCTGACATCTTCGCATGGACTCCTGCTGACATGCCTGGGATTCCAGCCCGGGTAATTGTCCACAAGCTAGGCCTCGACTGGGATGGAAAGCCCGTCAAGCAGAAGTGGAGAAATCACTCGATAGAAAAGCTGGTCGCCATCTGGGAGGAAGTAAAGAAACTGCTAGACGTCAGATTCATCAGAGAAGTATAGTACCCCGATTGCCTCTCCAACGTAGTCCTTGTAAAGAAGAGCAGTGGGAAGTGGCGAATGTGCATTGATTTTACTGACGTTAATAAAGCCTGCCCAAAAGACAGTTTTTCTTTACCCAGTATTGGCCTGCTGGGGGACTCGACGTCCGAAAATGAGCTGTTGAGCTTCTTGGATGCCTATTCGGGTCATAACCAGATCCGGATAAGTTCGGAGGATGAAGAGCATACCTCGTTTATGATAGACCAGGGGACTTACTACTATAAGGTAATGCCCTTTGGACTGAAGAACGTAGGAGCCACCTACCAACGGCTAGTAAACAAAATGTTTGAGAAATAGATCAGCCGTAATATGGAAGTTTATGTTGACGACATGCTTGTCAAGAGTAGAACCATTGGTGACCATATCCACGATCTGGCAGAGTCGTTTGAGGTGCTCCATGAGCATCAAATAGAGCTGAGTCTGGTTAAGTACATCTTCGGGGTAGCCTGGGAAAATTCTTGGGCTTCATCATCTCCCACCGAGGGATCGAGGCAAACCAAGAGAAAATCAAGGACCTCACGAACATTGCTCCCCCACGAAGCGCTAAGGATGTCCAGCGACTGACTGGACGATTGGCAACCTTATCCCGCTTCCTAGCGAAGTCTGGTGACAAGTATTAGCCATTCTTCAGGGCTCTAAGGAGAATAAAATCAAACGGGTTCCAATGGATGGCAGATTGCCATGCAGCCTTTAATGAGTTGAAGTAATATTTGGCTAACCCGCCGTTACTAACATCGCCCAAGGTCAGAGAGGAGCTGTACCTCTACCTAGCAGTGTCAGAGAGGACTCCGATACCCAACGGTCGATCTACTACGTGACCAAAACACTGACCGGTCCGGAGACACGCTACCCATGCACAGAAAAGTTGACCTTAGCTCTCATATTCTCCGTAGGAAAACTAAGGCCTTACTTTTAGGCACACCGCGTCATAATTCTCACCGACCAGCCTCTAAAGAGCATTGTTCAGAAACTTGATATTTCTAGACGGTTCGTAAAGTGGGCTATCGAATTGGACGAGTTCGACATCGAGTTTTGACCCAACCCTACCATAAAAGTACAGGCTCTAGCTGACTTTATTATCGAGACCACGACCCAAGTTCTCGAAGAGCAGCCCCCAGAGAACGCGAAACAGCACGTGGAAGTTCTAGAATGGGTATTCCACGTAGACAGATCATCTACGGACATAGGCAGTGGAGTTGGGGTGGTCCTCATGACCCCTAACGGGTTTGAGGTGAAGTACTCCCTTAGACTCAACTTCCTAGCCACTAACAACATTGTTGAATACGAAACCCTGTTAGCCGGATTAAGGTTAGCGAAAGAGTGCTCAGCTAAATGACTGGCTGTTTACAGTGACTCTGAGCTAATCGTCAATCAGGTTAATGGGAGCTTCAAGGCGAGCAACCCATACATGGTCAAGTACTTGACCAATGCAAAGGAGGCCACCCACAGCTTTGACAAGCTAACCCTAGTCCATGTTCCCAGAACTAAAAACTGGAAGGCTGATCAGCTGGCCAGAACAGCGGTGGCTGAGAATCCAAAACAGTACTCGAGGGACATGAGGTAGGTCCTAAACGCCTCCATTATGGAGAAACAGGAGGCAATGCAATATCCAGGACGGAAAAGTAGATGAAACCCTACCTGAGGTACCTAGCGGACGAAGCATTGCTAGAAAACGTAGAGGAGGCTAGGCGGATAAAGAGAACAGCCGGCCGGTATACCATAGTCGACAGGCAGTTGTATCGCCGCGGCCACTCGACCCTGTACCTCCGGTGCCTAACCCCTGAAAAGGCTGACTATGCCTTGGACAAAGTGCACCTTAGGATTTGCAGATCACATGTTGGCGAAAAAAACCTAGCATTTAAGATCATGCGGCAAGGCTACTATTGGCCCTCGATGAAAAAGGATGCACTCAAGTTTGTAAATAAGTGTGAAAGCTACCAGCTTCACGAAAACCTTCGCCACCAGCCGTCCGCCGAGTTGAAATCCCTTCAGGCGCTGTGGCCCTTCGCGCAATGGGGGCTCGACATTCTCGACCCATTTCCCATCGCAATTGGGCAAAGAAAGTTCATCATAGCAGACATCGACTACTTCACAAAGTGGGTCGAGGTCAGCCCGCTGGCTAGGATCACTATACACAATGCTCTTGAGTTCGTTCGCCAGAATATCATCAGCAAATTTGACGTTCCAGAAGTCAATGTAACTAACAATGGGACTCAATTCTCAGAAAAATGCTTCACCAAGTATTGCACCAGCCTTGGGATTAGGCTGGTCCACACTTCGATGGCATACCCCCAAGCGAATGGACAGGTGGAGGTTACAAATCGAATACTACTCCACAGGCTTAAGACCAAGCTGAAGGACCCAGGGGACTCCTAGGCAGATGAGCTCTCATCAGTCCTTTGGTCTTACCAGAGAACTCCAAAGTAACCAACGTGTAAGACACTATTCAGCCTCTGCTACTGGACTGAAGCAGTGATCCCAGTTGAAATTGGGCTTCCAAATCTAAGGGTGAAATCTCTTGACCTGCAGGGTTACTCGGAGAAAATTCGGGAACACCTAGACTTGCTACAAGAAGCTCACGATGCCACCAGAATGCGAACAGCGGCCTACAAAGACCGAATCGCCCGCTATTACAACAAGAAGGTAAAAGCGTGGCAGTTCGATATCGGAGACTTGGTCTTGCGAAGTATCAAGGCCACAGGAAAGGTGGCCGGCCGGAATAAGCCTCTTCGAATTGGGAAGGGCCTTTTCTAGTCACGGTCGTCCTATGAAACAGGGCATACAAGCTTTGGAACCAGGACAGAAAATTGGTCCCATGGACGTGGAATTCGATCCACCTCAAACGTTACTTCTAATAAGGACCCAGATAGGTACCCTGCATAATTGTATGTAATCATTTGTATGTGCGTTTAAGTAGTAAAACAAGTACTCCCTTTAGCATGTTGTGTTTGCTTCTTTTCTTTGGTGTGCATATATGTGTGATTCTTATTGTAGGTTCAAATGACATAGGCTGCCGCTAAGTAGGGAGGGTCTTCACCCTCTTGTTACTAAACCCTAGTCATTCAGGTGGCCGATGAGTGGTCGTATTTGTAAGTGGTCATACATGAACCTCGGTCATCTAAGCGGCCAGTAGCTGGCCAAACTTAAACCCTGGTCATCCAGGCAACCCATGAGTGGTCGTATCTAAACCTTGGTCATCCAAGTGGCCCATTAGTGGTCAAAAATCTTAGGGGGCTAGCGCGGCACACGCGACAACCTCCTTCACAAGGAGATAACGTGATCAGTCAACGATGGTCGACCGGAGCAAAATGCTCCACCCAAGCTGGCCACCCAAGTCTGCACTTGGGCAGCACCACTAAGCTTTAGTCGCAGGCGAATCCTAGGCCGGCTTAACATAAGTGACACCCTAAAGAACTCACCTAAGGACTCCACTCCTTTGAAAATGCCATGAACACACAAAATCAGAAGGGCGGCCAACTCATAGGTAGCCCGTCCAATTGGCCGCCCAAAACAGCAAAGGAACAAAATACAAGCAAAAACAACTGTAAAAAAGAAAAAACATGCGACATGCACAAAGTTGCTCGTATTATTGCTTATGGTGAAGTACATTTACATAATTGTACCAATAAAAAAAACTACAATCACAAAAAACTAAGGGGGCGGTGGTGGCCCTTGTCTATCCTGTGGATCCCCCACGAGGCTATCGCGGCGCTGTGCTGACCTGTTTGACAAGCTAATGAGATCTCAGGGAAAGTTAGGATCAACCAGCCGTACAATACGCTGACTGATGTTGATCCCTTTCCACAACCGCGATAGCATCATGTCCGCAACGTCGTGAGGACGAATGTGGAGGCTTAGATCATTCTCCAGGGTGGCCATCTGCCCTGCAAGTTGATCAAGGCACCCCTTAACCCGCTCATTTTCCTCCTTCAGATGAGCGTTCTCTGCCTTCAGGCTCTTGTTCTGTGCCTCCATGCCCGCCAAGACAAACTCCAGGGCAACTGCATCCTCCCAATGCTCCACCCTCAAAGCCTCCAGCTTGGAATCAAGCTAGGCGTTCTCCGTATCCCTATCGGAGATCACCCGGTCTCTTTGCCTAAGCGCCTTAGCGACTGCACCCGTGACCTTATCAGCCTGCACACAAAAAAGGGAGGGTTAGAAAAGGCAAACTTAAAGATATAGTAGGTAACAGAATTTATACCTCCCAAATTTATCGTGCTGGCCTATCTAGTCTAGCGTGCAGACCCGGCACCAAAGGTGGTGAGCAAGCAGTAGAGCCCTCATGGGCAGGGCTGGCAGTGACCTCCGCCAAGAGCTCCTCCAATGACTCCTCTGAAATATCCTCCATCCTGGCTGGCTCCTCGGGAATAGTAGGAGGCTCCAAAATCATCTCCTGCTGCTCAGTCAGCAGTTCCACAACAAGAGATCCAACGGATTGCCGCTCAGTCGGCAGTTCCACAGCAGGAGATCCAATGGATAACTCCTGCGGCCCAAGCACTCCAGTAGATGCATCTGAAGTCATCTATGCCGGCCTAGGACGAGGATCAGACGGCAACCCTGCCAGCACAGGCTGCACAAGAACAACATCGCCACTCGCCCTGGCATTCAACATGGCATCATAGGCCTCTAAGGTCAGCTCCGCTTCAATCCTGGAAGCGGCGCCTACACCCGCAAAGTGCCCGGCAGAGAGATAGTCTGTCCGTGAGGACGAAGAAGAAGGTGCCACCGAGGCTACCCTCTTTTGCCTTGGACTAGAAGGACTGATATCAGACCGGCAAGGACCTATGAGAAAGCCCTTTTTCCTCTTCTTCCCCCACAGGACGTTTACGGTGGGACCTTAAATTTCTGGACAGGACAGGGAGGTCCCCACTTGGCTTTCTTGACCTCAACACAGGAGACCAAGTGGTCTCTCCGGAAATCCCTGAGTGATCCTCGTTAAGTTTGACCAACCAAGACAGGGACATCGTCTTAGCCTCAGAAGGCACCCCGTATACACGTCAGGCACCTAGCCCCAGTCCCTGACTAAGGGCCAGGACTCACCCATGCTAATGAAGAAGAACTGGTTCTTCCAGTTCTTCAGAGTGTCGTATATGATGTTACTTATCCTAAGACCGCTGCGTAGGGATAGAGAAATCCACCTTGCTCCCTGGTTAAGCTTAAAGAGACCTCTAACCATCAACATCGTCAGTAGCCTCAAGTGTTGACAGAGGAATATGTAGAAGGAGCACAGGCATCGAATGGTGTTGGCGTGGAACTACGCAATGGGGACCCAAAGTGCCTAAAAGATCGACATTAACTCATCAGGAATTGGAAGATGGAGCCCGCTCCTCAAATGGGCCTCGTATATGGTGACAAAGCCCGCAGATGGTAGGAAAGCCCTGTCATCCTTCCCAGGAACACAGAAGGCGATCTCCTTTGGGATATTGTACTCTATATACAATACCTTTACATCATTCTCTCTCAGGACGGAGGCGATATCGGTGACGGAGGCCATGGTTTGAAAATCGACTAGGGTTTTTTCTCTTTCACTCCTACGGGTTAAGGAAGACGAAAAAACAAAGGAAAGCAAAGGAAAATTTAAAATAAAATGAACGGGCAACTTAAAGGCCAGTGCGAATACAAAACCACCTCGGAAGCATGCGCGATCATTACTGCCACGTATCACTTCAAAAGGGAGCTGTCGAATCAGATCCTCTGGCTCATTAAATACCGGGATCCTAAATACACTGCATGAAGACACGTGGCACACTTTTTTTAACAGAACGACAAATGGACAACGCTTCATTCTCCAAGATTCCTGAAATTTTCCCAAAAAGGTCAACGAATTTGGTCAACATTTTAAAAATATGCGAGGCTCCTCTTTAGACGGTCAAGGACTCCGTCACCATCAGCAAGCAACAAACACATCCCATCACGGCCCAAAATCCAAGAAATTCCAGATGCGTGTTCGGACGGTCAACGCTAGCGTTGACCGTGTGGAAGGCCAGTTAGGCGGTCAACGTGCTCCCTCAAGATGGTCAACATCTCTGTTGACCAGGAGCACTGTAGTAGTAGACCGAGAAAAGGTAAAAACCTTGTATGGGCCAGGCCCAGTTTGGCAGACATTTTTGTACATGACAAGCAACAGTCCCTTTCCCTAATTTTGCGCCGTTCTTGAAGCCAATCTCCACTAAAGAGGGTATCAATAGATTCGGCGACCTTCCTATGAGGAAGGTGCCAGATTTTCTCTTCCTGCCTACAATGAACTCTAACGGTAGCAGAAGCGTAGAAGGAAGGCAAATAATTTGAAGAACCGTTACCTGCTAAAAAAGGAAACGATCCAGCAGAATGCACAAGTGAAGCCTTCCTGCTTAAGGAAGGCCGCCCAACACGATGCAAGGATCGCTCCTTCTTGACCAATGAAGGTCGCCCTGCCCACCATCTATATAATCCCACAGAGTCTCCATTCTGGGGGGGGGGAGAACAAAAAAGATAACAATAAAGAACTACGACGGAGAATCCCTGAGTATACTAACGCTCTCTCCTAAGCATACAATTGCTTACTATAATAATCCCACACCAAGCCTTCAGATTCTAGAGACTTCACTCACTCCCCGAGCTCCGTCCTTCAAAGCTTCCATGCTTACAGGACTGAGCTTCCCCCTTGTTCCCCGTAAACATTGAGTTGGAAAACTACGCTCTCAACGAGTCGCAAGAATGTCTCTTACATCTAAAGGCGAACACTCCTTTCTACCCTAATCTCCCTCTCTATCTCAACTCTCATTTTCAATTACCTTCTCGTAATTCGAAAGCTTATTGCTGACTTGAGCATCAGAGTATCTTCGGTGGGACAATATTCCGCCGACACCTGACCTCTTGTTTGTTATAGTGGTGTGCAGGGTCCAAACTTGGTGAACAAAGCGGAATCCAGACGTCCCATTCAATCCGAATCTATTCGAAGTCGAATCTAGATATGCATCAATTATTA
>JAODPA010066954.1:0-10737 GCA_025585075.1 Nepenthes mirabilis
GGCGATGAGCAGTGAGGGTGGCACTGGGCCGGTGGCGGGAAAGTTTTGCCAGTGGCGATGATTCGCAAAGAAAGGTCGAGAATGCTAGTGGTGGTTGTCGGTGGCGGCGACGGCGTGCAGTGGTGCGATGGTAGTTAGCGATGGCCAATGGTGAGTCGCCTGTGACCGGCGACGACCGTGGTCGAGCAGCGAAGTGGCAGAAGTTGCGAGAGGGAGAGAGAGTGACGACAAAGCTGTGTGAGGAGAGCTACAGCCGCAGCACAGCGATGCCAGCGCTGGCGAGGTGATGCCTGGGAGGGTCAGCGACGACAGTGGCAGCACGTCGGTGACCGGCGACCGCTGTGGTGGCAGCAGCTTGCTGCAGAAACCACGCAGAGAGGAGAGGGTGTGGCTGAGACATGGGCATCGTGCACGGAGGAGAGAGAAAGGGTGCCGTTCAAGTATTTTGTGACATCCTTTCTTCATATCTGTAAAGTATGAGGTCTAGACAAGTATCTGTAAACCCCTTCTTTGATCTGATTTAATTTCTTATTTATTTTAAATACCGTTTAAAATTTTTACTAACATGCATGCATTTTGTACACCTGTTTTATTTATCCTAGACATGCATGTGTAGTTTATTGGATTATTTTTTGGGCTTTGAATATGGGTTTTATGATTTTAGAAATTTATTATTTTCTAAAAGTCTAAAAAATTTATTAGACTCGGTGTATATTTATATCAGTATGTGTAACAAAAATATACACAAAACCTGCATTGGCTGTACATTTTCACATGCATGTGCCGAATTATGGTCACTACATTTGGATTTGGATTATTAGATTCTAGCCAGCTCTCGACGGGGAGATTATTTTATTATTTGAAAATTTCTTTTTGCCGGTAGGATAGATTTGGAGTAGTGACCCTTTCCATTTGGATAATTTGACTTCACATTAGAATATATTCGGACGTCCTAATATATTCGACAAATTTGAGGAATACACCCAAAGTCGCGGGTGGTAAAATATAGTGAGCAACCTTATCTATAGGTATATAGTACATAGATTTTGGCCTAAGGTTATCGAGATTATGTGTAACCCTTCTTCAAGCTAGCCTTTAAATAATCAGAATTCAGATTTGGTGCATAATTTATATTTTTGCATTGATTGGTATTGGACTTCGAGTTGAATATGGATTTTTGGACTTGGATTTGAGTTTCGCCGATTTTGCTAATGGTTGGGTCTTGATATGTCTTGTACAAATAATTTTGACTATATGTTTTGATCCAAACTATTGGAATGTTTGATGCGGTGCTGTTTCGGCTTCTGTGCAGGCTATTAGATTATCCGAC
Organism: Nepenthes mirabilis; assembly: GCA_025585075.1. Classification (NCBI taxonomy): domain Eukaryota; kingdom Viridiplantae; phylum Streptophyta; class Magnoliopsida; order Caryophyllales; family Nepenthaceae; genus Nepenthes; species Nepenthes mirabilis. The sequence goes on from JAODPA010066954.1 coordinate 1,331, forward strand.
TATCGGATTCTGTCCCAAATCACAAGCTGATCGGGCCTTGAACTTGGACTCGGACTTGGATTTAGAATCGGATTAATATTGCTTTGGAATGGGTCCAGATCACTTTTATTTTGGCTATATATATATATACGTCTCGACGAGGACTGTTTTTAAAATTTAGACATTTGATAGAACTTGGATATTTAATTTGAGTACGAGACTATCATTAGATTTTAAAATTTGGATCTTGGATTTCGGTTTAATTTATTTTATCAGTGATTTGGATTTATTCTATAATTTGACCGGATTTTCATCCACTTGACATTCCTTTTGATTTATTGGATTCCTTTTGATTAAATATGATATTTGCTGGATATTAGGCTCATTTTTCTATTTTGTCCCTTCAGAGTAGAATGTTTGGATGCATTGTAAGAGTTAAAACGTGATCTGTCAGCCATTCGTCTGATTTGGTAAATTTTAGTTCTATTATGGTTTAATTTGACAATTAATATGATTATATTATGGAATTGGCCGGGTATATGCCTATGATTATATTTCGGGAATAATTTGGATATTATGCTATTAATGATCATAAATTTTGATTTAATTATTACCTCCCTTACGATGATTGTAAAATATGTAGTATTTATTTGGTCCGGACGGTTGTCCATGAGGTCTAGCGTGGATTTAATTTCGTTAAGTTGTATATTTTGGTTTGTCACATCCAGATTTTTGGGAGTTATTATTATTTGTTTAATATTATTTGGGATTTTAAATTGTAATAAATTATTTTAATCGACCTATTTAGTCCGGGTTCGTGACAAAAATACTCTGACACTCAAGTCAATGAATTCCCGTAATGAACGGAAAGGGACGCACGCTTAGAGGTGTACGAAAATATATTGAGTGTGCGGTAAGAGTGTGTGGATACAAGAGTATGGGACTCGATGAGCGTTTTGTAGGAGGCCTGACTACCTGGATGCGCCGCAACGGGTGGCTCACTTTGTCTGCCTAGGAGATGCTGTAGAAGATTGGCGCTGGACGTAAGTTTGAGAGTAGGAAATCAATGAGTGTTCGTCTCAATGCGCAAACTCAGATTAGCAATTTCAGATCGGATCTCATTCTTGTAGGAGAGGAAATTTATAGACTCCATGGCGTGCAGCTTTAGGAGTGAGAATCTTCTTGTAGGGATTTGCTAACCGTTAATTGCTGGTGGCAACTAGTGGTGTCAGTTGTCGCCTTATGGTGGTGAGGGGACCATCCTGCGTCGCTGGCCACGCTTAATCTGCTTCTCGCATGAGGATTGGCTGACCAATTATAGGGAGCGGCGTGAGCTGCAACTAGTAGAGTTGACCTTTTCCACATTGGTTCGCCACTTCTACGCTGCGTTTGCCATCTGAAGCTGCATTAATGAGTTGCTGGAGGTGCCAATTGGTCACAGGTATTGGGCTGCCACGTAGGCCATTTTGAGATTTGGGTTGAGCTGATTGTTTGGGGCGCTGCTACTTGAGTTGGGCCTCACCGATACTGGACCCAACATTAGCCCCCTATGCTTGGGCTGACTGATAGTCGAGGCTTGGCATGCTCGTTGAGGGTTCAGCTAGCCACTATGCACCCTTCCTCGAGATGTGCTAGACCTTGTTCTCCTCTGGCGACGCCTCTTTCCCAGGCAATCATGGAGGCTTTTCAGATGCCACAGAGATTCGGTGCTTTGAATGAAAGGATTTGTACGCCAGAATTTGCATTGACATTGAAGACTTCCTGTTTTATGAATGATGGCCATCGTGCGGCGTGCTCTGCTAGGCGTGGACAGGGTGCTGGCTTGCCCATAAATGGGGGAGCCCCCGGTCGGAGAGATTCATGCCATAGCCAATTCCCGGAGGAGTGATGCGAAGCCCTTAGCTTGTCCCGTTGCCAGCGGGAGTCCGCAAAGGAATTGGATAGACTTGTTGGAGATCTGGACCTTCTGCTGAAGACTGTCTTCACGCCCCCACTGTGGGCAGTTCCTTGTGCTAACGGGGTGGCTTGGTCATTCTGCCATTGTCATATGCCTCCCCTAGGGCCGTCATGATTCCTGGTGTGCGAGAGGGTCATTGTGAAGCTATCATGGGGCGCTTTGTCCTCTAGATAGCACGTCGCTGATGGCCTCAACTACGCCTAGTTCATCAAATGTGCCATCTAGAGAGGATGTAGAAGGTGGAGTCTCTGTGGAGGGAGCGTGAGCTACTCGTGTCCCCTCTGGGATTGCTGTTATGGATGTTGGTTCTGCTGCCGTGGTTAATATTTGGTGAACCATCAACGTTTGGCCAGTATCGGTGGCTCTGATGCTTGGGTGGATCGGGGTTCTGGTGATGGAGCCAAAGAGATCTGATGTAGATCTCATTCCAAGATAAGGCTTCAAGCATCCAGAGCTGTTATTCTGGGCTTTATGCTTCGTGCCGTATCTTTTCTTTTTTTGTACTTTTATTGTTACAAACTTTGTACTTGTAAATTAATTTTGATTAATAAAAGCAGTAGCCGTTGCCTTTATTCTTCTGTTTTGTCACATGTATCTTCTTCCTTTTTTTTGCTTTGCAAGTTACATTTCAGGTGCGATTGGATCCCCTCGCCGTCGCATGCGCCAATCCATGCGCTTGAGCATTCCTAGTTAGCTGCGGTCTATTCCGCCGGTGTCGTCCCTCACGTCCCCATGCAGACTGTCGATGAGAGGATGCAGCGGGAACAGACCACTGACGTCTATCACCCTGGGTGATCAAACGCTACAGGCAGATGTCACATCCACTGAATATTCTTACCCATTGATTGCGTGGGAGGCCTTGGGGCATTGCGCCATAATGGCTTGCTTTGGAACGGCATGACGCTTCTGGGATCCGCTATGTGGAAGGAACTTGTTGGCTCTCTCACAATACACTCCTTTTTCGGGGTGATGTCGTTTCACTAGTGAGTTTCTGACTATTTAAACACCTGAGTTCCCTCTAGGGCCTTTACGTCTCTTTTCATGCTTCGAGAGCATGAAACATGCATTATCTTTGCCTTTTCTTATCTTGACATCAATGGAAAGGTCATCTTCTTCATCAGAATCTGAGCTGTCCTCTGGGGAGTTCATGAGGGGTACGCATGCCTTAGGGATCCATAACAAGGATACACGTAGCGCTGCGATAGCAGAGGGTTGCCGCTTAGAGGCCTCTGTTGTAGGACCGATGAGATTTCTGAGGGTGCCACCGGGCTTTGAGCTAGAGGAGACATCCACTTCCTTGCAGCGCCATAGGTCTCAGCGAGTGGACCCTGCACTTCATCAAGTCACCAGGGCAGTGGAGGTCATGGAGGCGCGCGTGGAAGCCATCGCCAACGTGGTCGAGCAGGCTCAGGCTCAGGCAGCACACTTTGAGTGGGCATGGACGAAGTTAGAAGTGAGGGTGTCGAGGCTTGTCGGTGCCAACATGCAAGCTCAAGACCGCATTTCGGCTCTTCAGGAGGAGTTCGAGTAATTCCGGATACACTCCGAAGAAGAACACACGCAATTGAAGGCTGAGTTGAGGTCAAGGTTTATGTTGGAGGAGGTAGCTCCTACACTAGAAAGGAGGTTCCTGGATGGTATCTGTCTAAGCCAGAGGATAGTCACGCTGGAGGAGTCAAACTTCCACATCGGCGCCCTAGATTCTCAAAACTCAAGCGCCTTGACACGTGTGGATTTGACGGAGTACATGGCCCCCAAGAGGGCAGTTAATTGTAATATGCGGCCGCTAGCTTCCTCCTGCTGTAAAAAGAGTTTATTAGTGGATTACATAATAAACTTTTTACATAATCATGTGGTTTATTTATTGTTGTCTGTTATGCTGGAATTGTTAATTTTTCCTTCTGGATGCGTGCCCTGGAAGCCTCGCTGCCGCCAACCCTGACGATTAGAATCCCCACATTAAATGTAGGTGTGACAGCCGGGATTTTGGCAGGCAATTGAGGCCATAGCGATCTGCAATCTGGCAGGGGTCATGATTGGCTACTGTTTGGAACTCACGACACTTCTACTAAATGTACGCGTGGCCTAGCCATCAAGCAAAATGCCAATTGAGTTTCCTATGTAATGACACACTGTTGCCTATTTAAGCAGTGCCTTGACGAATTCCATTCTTCGGGCTTCCTTGCACCGAGAGCCTCTGATATTTCCTTGAGAGAAAGAGATAGTGAAGAAGAGTTCTCCCTCCTCTTCTCAAGTTTCCTGTACAGTTTTCCATGGGGTAAACAACACTGGGTCTGTCCTGACGGCAAGTGCCATTGTCGCAATGATGGTGGACTATAGGATCCCCAGTGGTATGGCCTATCGCACTCCTGGCTCAACTGGTAGGGCCGACTCCCCTCCAGAGGGCTTTATCTCCATTTACGATCCCCATCTGAAGGAAGGGCTCCGCTACCCATGCCATGCGATCTGTATGCGTTTATCAAGGCATTGGGTGTCCCTATCGTGAGGCTCCACCCTAATGCCATTCCCTATTTGGTTACTTTGTGCATTTTGCCCGTCTTCAGTCTTACGTGTTTGATGCGAATGCAGCAAAAGTAATTTTCCGCTTTACGGAGTCAGAGGATTGGATCTCAATGTCTCTTCGAATCGGCTTCCACTTTCAGGGGACCAATTCGAACTTGGTGAAGAACTGGAAGAACCATTTTTTTCTTTTTATAGGAACCCTTGGATTCGGAACTCTTCCACGAGTGGGGTCCAATCCCGATGTTCTTTCGTGGGGATGTGGCTACCGAGGAGGTGAGTGAGGTGGCAAAACTAGTCGTTGCCATCCACTCAGAGATGAAGACATTTTCTATCCAACGCTATTACCCATATCTTTGTCGTCGTCAAGTGGGGTCTGGAGTCTGGTTGGGCAGTCACTGGCCTCGGAGAAGAAGCTTTGGGCCATCGTGCTCCAGGAGCCATCTGGGGGAGATGCAGGGGAGAGTTGCTCGCTGTTGGAGAGTTATTTAGACGAAGAGGTGGAGGCCCGCTGAAGAGGCGGAGAGAAGCTGGAGGCACTTCCGCCCGAAGGTCGCAGAGGCTAGTTACGGGTCCAGCTGCATGTGCCGTGAACTCCACTCTGGAGCGGGCATCAAATACTGAGCCACAGGAGGGAGCAACTGAGCACTTGCTGATTCCTACTGCGGCGTTGGCTGAGTATGGCATTCCCATAGTGGAGCTGCATTCCAGAGGAGAGTCCCCCACGGGTCCCTAAGTTGATCTAGAGCCGCAGGAGGCAGTTGCTGAGCGCATGCTGATCGTTGAGATCACTGTGCCAGATTTTGAGGAGGCTGGTGCTTCGGAGCCTGTGCCAGAGCTAGTAGGGACTCCAGAGCTTTCTGGATCGCCTGATAGGGCGCCCTCAGGGGCGTGCACCCAGGAGAGTGCTGCCGTCGACGAGGAAGTCAAAGCTGGACAGGTTGCCGGTCCATTTGGTGCTGACTTAACCTTAGAAACTGTCGTGGCAGGGTTGGTTTAGGAGTTGGAGCCCCCAAGCATTTCACCGTCATCCATGGCTCCAAGCGTTCCTAGCTTCGTGGAGGTCGCCGCCGAGCACATAAAGCCCTCGAGCTTGTCAGCGTTAGGTGGCGGCCCTCATCGTAAGGATGCGTCCCTCACTCAGGTATGATCATCCTGGATTGTGCATTGACCGGAACCCTGTGAATTTCTGATCTTTCATTTTTCCCTGCAAGTCCCTGGGGGACCCAACTCCCTCGATACGGTATTCACTCAACTGTGTGGATACTTTCACCGTGTCAGAGAAGAGTCTGAGCAGGAGACAGCCCAACATACGGGAGGTGAAATCACTGCGCTCAGAGAGAAAAATGACCGGTGACCTAAACCAAAAACTGTTACCTAACCCCTAATACATAAATTCTAAGCAACTAAGCATGACAGTGCAACACATTTAAAAATAAAGACCATAAAAGTTTAGAAATTATCGGTGTAAAGAAAAGCGCACCTGGGAAGTTTCACGAGTGTAAAAAAAATCACTTACCGTATCCCTTTGTTCTTAACGCCACCTACAAATTCATTATTATCATCAAATAATAGTAAATATTTCATACACATGCCTAAATTCGAAATGATTTTACATACGTACCTACATATTTAAAGAACTCGAGCCCCTCCCCGATTGTCCTACAAATTATCACACATTCTCACCCTTCCAGCATTGTCCTCAGTACCATTCAACTTCGATTATGGTCTTATCTTCTTGCTTTATCTTCTTTCATGGCTCTCTAAATTTATATATAAATCCCAAATTTTAAGGTTGTTATCTCGACAGTACTGTACGTTACTAACAGTATATGCGAAAAAAACGTTATCCTAATTTAATTGAGTACAAATCAGTACACATATCCAGGTATTTTGAATGAAATTTTGAGGATTTTCGTCAAGCCTTCAACCTCTAAGTCTAAGTTCATATGCTGCAAGTGCGATTATACGGCTATAGTCAATATTAATTTCAAAATTGCACAAAGGCACTATAAAAGGATTGAAATTGGCACCTACCAAGAGCGTGTGAACGTGACGATTTAGGTCTCTAGGAATCCTTAAAGGACCTTCGTTATCCTTTCACTAGATGGAAAAACACGTTAAATAAGCAATTATTGTAAGACAAATAAAAAAAATTCATACGCGGCGACATGTAATATAATATACAACTTAATAAATACTCACAAGCAAGGGTTAGCTCAACGGTTTCATTGATTTCATTTCATTTTTCCAGCAGCCTTCTGTCCTCCTTCCATATGCCATGAAATCCGGATATCACGGCTCATGCATGAAATGTCAATGCAGTTGGATAAAGTTTCAATCAGAAAACATCATTTTTTGAGTAAAAAATGAGAACAGTTGTCCACAATCTTAACCCGAAGCTTAACCATGGTGACCTAGATTAAAGACTGTAATCTAACCCTTAACACATAAGACCTAACGCACTAAGAGTAACAGTGCAGCACATTTAAAAATAGAGTCCATAAAAGTTTAGAAGTTGTCGGTGTAAAAAAAGCGTACATTGAAAGTTTCACAGGTGTAAAAAAAAATCACTTACCGTGTCCCTTCGTCCTTAATGCCGCCTGCAAATTCATTATTATCATTGAATAACAGTAAATATTTTGTACACATGCCTAAATTCAAAATGATTTTTACCTACATTGTGAAAGAACTCAATCCCCTCCTTGAAGTGCTCCGTTACCAAATTCGTGTAAGCAAGTCAGGCGTATGCTGATTTCTACTAATAATTTTTAGAATTAAGAACACAATTTACTCAGAGTTTATATTAATGTCAAATATAATGGATCCCTTACCTTTCTCTTCTATGGGCATCATCCCCAAAAAACCGCTCTATCCTCTCTCAAGGGCCAAATGATACACGACTTGTAGCTAGATAAGTAAGGACATCTTATTTACAAACAACTAAGCTCATAGGCAAGAATCTTGGTAAAATACTGACACAATATACCTCTCAATTTCAATTATTGTCTCATCTCCTTGCTTTATCATCTTCCACGACCGTTTGATTCTACATATATATTCCGAATTTTAATATTATTTTCTCCACAGTACAATATGTTATTGATAGTGTAAGCAAAAAGAACGTTATCCTAATATATTTGTCGACAAATTAGTACACATATCTATATTTTTTGAATGAAGTTTTGAGAGTTTTCCTGAAACCTTCGTCTTTCAAATCTAAGTCCACATGCTGCAAGCGCAATTCGTGCGGCTATAGTCAATGTAAATTTTAAAATTACACAAGGCTCTATAAGAATATTAAAAGTTGCACCTATCAAGAGTTTCTTACTGTAACCATTTAGGTTTCTACAAATTCTTTAGGGACCCTCATCATTTCACTAGATATGGATACATATTATATCAGCATTTATAGTCAAATAGATAAAAAAATATAATACACAATGACATATAACATAACATACAGTTTTATAAGTACTCACAAGTAGGTATTCATTCAATGGCCTCCTTGATTTCATTTCTTCTTTTCAGCTGCCTTTTTTTCCTCATTTTAGATGCCTTCAGATCCTAAAATCATTTCTTCTGCAAGAAATGTCAGTATAATTTAAAGAAGAATTAGTTAGAAGACTGTATTTTTTGAATAAAAATTAGAACCTCTATCGAAAACTCTAACCCAAAACCTAATCGTGATGATCTAGATCGAAGACTATACCCTAACCTTGACATACGAGACCTAACCCACTAAAAGTAACAATGCAGTACAGTTAAAAATAACGTCAATATAAGTTTAGAAGTTATTGGCGTCAAGAAAAGCATACCTTGACGGTTTTGCAAGTGTAAAAGTAAAACCACTTACCTTCTCCCATTGTCTTTGACATCACCTGTAAATTTATGATCATTATCATATAACGGTAAACATTCAGTAGACATGCCTATACATATATAACAGTAAATATCTTGTCCCTTCGAGTACCACTAACTAGTGTTGTTTCTAGATAGAGGAACTCATTGTATAAGGTCAAAACAAGTTAAGAAGTTTGAGCTATTTACTTGAAACTGATTTTCTTTTTAATAAGAATGACATGAAGGCACTGCGGATATTAGAATCAAGTGACAAAAATTAAGTGATAAGAAGTAATTTTCTTATCATTTTTATTTTTTATTTTTTCTCATTAGTTTTCTTTCCTTTGACCTACTTATAACAAAAAGACCCTAAGAAAAATGAGATGTAAAAAGCACGAGATTGAAGAGGGGACGATCAGGAGAATTTGTATTAGTGTCTTGTTCGAATTCATCCTATAATGGTTGTAAAAGTAAAACCTGTATTGTATCACTTTGTTTGCTTAACAAGCGAACTTCTCTTAATAAATTATCCAAGAATATCCAAAAATAAAATTCAGCAGTTCGAGATTATTTGACATATCTCCATAACTAAATCTCTTTCTAAACTAGGTCTCAATTGGCTATGTCCATGATTCTCAGTTTTCCATCTTCACCTAAGAAATGCAAATTTTTGTATGGCGGTCAAAAAGTTAATGTTTGACCTTCACTAATTTATTAGGTGTCTTATTCCCCAAAATTATCATTTATTTTTGTTTCCATATGTGCTCGAGATTGTAGCTTCTTGTAGTGGACCATAAATCTAACAGTTCATGATTTTATTTGATTTTCAAAAATGGTATTGTGATTTATTGCGTAGATAATCTTTTTGCAATCTAACCAGGGAATTAGAAAAGAAATGCATATCCATATTTGCATTGTGCTCTTGGTTGCCTATGTGATTGTATTTTGTCGCTTTATCGAAATTTATTAGAAAAATTTTCAACTGTGTTTCTAAGTACATCCACAGCATACTGGTTTTGACAGTTGAACCAGATTCAAAGAAAGAGTTACAATCCCCTTCATCCACACATAAGCGCATTTGTTCAAATCCCCATTCCACCATAATGAG
>JAODPA010066955.1:0-10736 GCA_025585075.1 Nepenthes mirabilis
ATAAGCAGGGGAAGGGGGAAGGGATTTGAGAAACAGAAGCACAAGGGAGGAAGAAGAGAAGAGAGAGAGAGGGAGCCGGCAAGTAGAGAGAGAAAGAAGGGAAAACGAGGTCCCTGGGTCCAATTTTGAGCTCGAGCCAATTAGAAAAGTGATTAATTGGATTAAGACAAGTGCTCCTATATCCTTTTTATTCTCTCTTTCAGTTGTTATTCATTTTCTCCCGGGTATTTTCGTTTCGATACCCACCCAAATCATATAAAACACGGAACCCATGCCTCTTACATAGATTATTTGTAATTTGATGCTTGTTTTCCCCACGTTTCGTGCAAATTTCGCTTCGTCGAAACCCTAGATGTGCACCCAGCTCCCGTTTCCCTTTCGATTCGAACCATATCCGTAAATTGTCCTTATTATGTGTTACCCATATCCTAATTATGTATATACATCGATGAGACGTCCGATTTCCCAAGAATTGACCGGTTCGGCACGTTCGGAGGCTCTAAATTGGCCCCGATACTATTCATCCGAAACAATTATTAATTTTGCACGATTCCACCCTATTTAATTGTTATGTAAGTTATGTTTAATTGTGTGAGTTAAATTGTAGGCTCTGGAAAAATATGTTTATGTTCCGTTTGTGAAGGAAATATGATTCAGAGGCCTCTAAAGTTATAATTGTCTCCCGGTGGTAAAAATTTTTATTCTTCCCTATGTTTGTGACATTTGTATATGCAAATTAAGTCATGGGAAAACTTAAATCGAAAAGAATGATAAAATCATGCAAGTATACAGAGGAAAGTTTCACAATTTGTTATTTGATTGATTTGTTCTCCCGGATGGAGAAATTTGTGAGAAAAGTTTAGTGGACCTTCTCTCACGGAATAAGAAATTATGAAACTAGAACCACGTAATTATGTTACGGAGAGTAATATCCCTTGGCATGCCATTAGTATTATCATAGAGACTCAAGGATTATCCCGCCCGTGTATTGTAGCGGGTGATACTCTCTGGCAAGCCTTAAGATATTATTATGGAAGGACGATAATTGCCTCTGGACCACGACAGGTTAGGGAGCGTTTTATTGACCGTGTATACCGGGTGATAGGTATACCGCTCATCATGTGGTGTTTGGCCTTATATAAGGCGAATGTTTGCTATTGGACGTTTTGTACATCGTTTTGCCTTAGATCATGTGGGGCATCATAATCATTTCCTCGTTCTCCCGTACCTTTAGTTAATAAGGCTTATTAGCCCTGATCCGCAAAAATAAATGTAATAAGGAAAGTGTATTAAAACATGTTTCATATCTTCACGCATCCTTACATATTGCTTCCATCCTCATTTCCGATTTCATTTGAAATTATTGCTCAATATTTGTTTATATTTCATTTGCTGAACTTTTGGCTCACCCTTACTTCTTCTTTCCTTACAAAAAAGCACGTTCCTATACCTGACGAGTCCGTTTTATAGATAAAACTCTATCAAATTTTCGGTAGAATTATAATCCGTCACAGTTGGTATTAGAAAAAGAGATGCCTTAGAATTGATTTGGATCTTATGCGGAAGCTTAGGGTGGTGTAGGCTAAGATTGAATAGGCCGATGTAGGCATAGAATGACTGAGTTAAGATAGATAGTTCTAGTTACCCTAGCCTGCGTAACTTAGACTAGAACTAAGTTGGGACGGTTGCCTTGTTTAATCGCGTAGATTTTAATGTCGTAATTAGAGTCCAATATTTTGACTAATTCGTAATTCTTCTTGTTTCAAAAGTGTCATCGAAGCTGATCATGCTGCCTAGACTGAGGGGTCTACGTGGAGGTGGTCAGCCACGAGACCAGGATGCCAAATATCTAAATTTATTGGACAGAATGGCGAATATTATTGAGAATATGGAGCAAAGAAACCTCACCCCTGTTCCCGCTCCGGCACCGGTACAGGCCCCTGCAAATCCGGGACCATCTTCTTATGATCACTTCATTCAAGAGCGAGTCCTAGAGTTCTTAGGGAAGCCAGACCCCATTAAAGCGAACACGTGGTTTGAGAGATTGAAGAAAGTGTTCGCTGTGATTCGATACCCCAATGAGGGCTGGATTCTGTTTACGTCTTACCGACTGGAGGGTGAGACGCATCATTGGTTGCAGATGAAGAAGAGAGCTTTGGGGATGCATGAGGATGAGATTACTTGGCCGATATTTGAGGAAGCATTCATGGAGAAATATTTTCCTTCTAGCCTCTGTATCCAGAAGGAGGAGTTTATTTGCTTAAGGCAGGGTGCTAAGATTGTAGCCGAGTACGATGCCAAGTTTGCTGAGCTATCATGGTTAGCCCCGTACATGGTTGATAACGAGGAGAAGAAAGCAAGAAAGTTTTTGCAAAGCTTACGAGACAATATTCACAAGCAGTTAGCGACCCTTAAGCTGACGACCTACGCTGATGTGTTGGATCGCGCCCTGATCCACGAGCAGGAACTTGCGAAGCAGGAGTTCTTCAAGAAGCGGTCGCTGGGCAAGAGTGGTATTGGTGCTAGTTCTGGTGCAAGTTCTGGGGGGCCGTCCAAGAATCAAGACAGCCAGATTCTGAAAGAAAGGGTAGTCAGACTTCATCATCTTCTTAGGCTTCTGTGCGTTCGTGTCAGCATTGTGGGAAGATGCATGGGAACAAGCCTTGTTTTAGATTGATAGGCGGCTGTTTTAATTACAGCCAAGTGGGACACAAGGCCAAAGAATGTCCTCATCCACAGAAGGCCCGCACTTCCAAGCCTGTTATCCAAGAAAAGGCCTTTGCAGTGTCAGCAAGTGAAGCTAAGGCATCTGATAACGTGGTGGAAGGTATTCTCTCCATTTGTGGCATTCCTTGTACGGTATTTTTTGATTCTGGGTCTACGCATTCATTTATTTCTCCCTGATTTGCCTGTCTTATTGCATCCTCTTCCATGACTTTTGATTTTTCTATGGTTGTATCGATGCCCATGGGATCCTCTGTTATTGCCGATATTTCTTACCATGTGTGCATTGTTGAGGTGAATGGGTTGCCTTTCATTGTGGAATTGATTTTGACATTATTCTGGGTATAGATTGGTTGTCAAAGTATAATGCAACTATTGACTGCTTCCACAAGAGAGTAGATTTTGAGATCTTAGAGTGTGAGCCCTTTCACATTTAAGGAATCCGGAGATTGAAGGAGTCTAGCTTTATTTTGGCCCTCCAAGCTCGCTATTTGTTGAAGAGCGGTTGTGAAGCCTTTTTGGCTTATGCTAGCATTGTGGAGAGTCGGGAATTGTCTGCGAAGGAGATTCCGATTGTGTGCAAGTTTGAGGATGTATTTCTTGATAAGTTGTCTGATCTACCACCATACCGTGAGATTGAGTTCGGAATTGATCTCGTGCTGGGATCGGCACCTATTTCGAGGACCAATTATCGCATGGCCTCTGCTAAACTGAAAGAGTTGAAATAGCAGTTGCAGGATTTGCTTGATATGGGTTTTATTAGACCCAGTGTTTCGCCATGGAGTGCTCTGGTCATGTTTGTAAAGAAGAAGGATGAGACCTTGCAGCTTTGCGTGAATTATCGTGAGTTGAACAAAATCACGATAAAGAACAAGTACTCGTTGCCGCAGATTGATAACATTTTTAATCAATTGTAGGGAACCCGAGTGCTCTCAAAGATCAATCTTCAGTCGAGGTATCATCAGCTCTGGATCAAACAGGATGATGTGGCAAAAATGGTGTTTTGAAAGAGGTATAACCATTATGAGTTCCTTGTTATGCCATTTAGATTGACGAATGCTCCCCCCGTATTTATGGATTTGATGAATCGGATTTTTCAGCCCTATTTGGATAAATTTGTAGTAGTCTTCATTGATGATATCCTGATCAATACGAGGAGTGTTGTGGAGCATGAAGAGCATTTAAGGATTGTGCTTCAGACCCTCAGGGAGTATCAATTATTCGCAAAGTTTAAAAAATGCAAATTTTGGCTTGAGGAGATTGTATTTCTGGGCCACGTCATTTCTAACGAAGGTGTCTCAGTAAATTCAGAAAAGGTCGAAGTCGTGATCAGTTGGGAACGACCGACGATCGTGACAGAGGTCAGTAGCTTTTTGGGTATGGTCGGCTACTAACGTCAATTTATAGAAAATTTCTCTCGTATTGCGTTGCCACTTACCCAGTTTGAAAAGAGCATTTTCGTTCTTAAAATGCATAATAAATGTTTCGAACCCCACAATAAAATAGCGGAAGCAGTGTAAAAACAAATATTCAATACACGTAAAGAATATTTGTGTCTAGATGATACAAGTACAAAAATAAAATAACAATAATACTAAAAAGACAAGCTTTTTGGTGACGAACGAAAAACTCAATACTCACAATAATCGTGAAAAACCCTCTGGGCATCAATGGCCAGGAAAGAAATGCACTATGAAAATCAACTTACAAATCGGGTGGTAACGACGCGCTAACCTAACTGACTTACTCCCGTCTTGTAATCCCCACCAAGGAACTCCTTAGATTTGCCCACGACAACAGAACCTGACATCTTCCGGTCTTCACGTCAATCTTCTTTATCATGCCACTTGAATAGCCGAACTCATTGGATTCCAGTATTTATGCTACCAACGTCGTCACGAAGGTTACACAACAAAAAGAGATGTAAATAGGAGACCACAATGAGAAGAGAAAACTTTGTTAATAGAGCACGAGTGTTAGTATCAAGTTTTCTCAACAATTGAGCATAAGAAATATGGCTTTGCAAGAGAGAAAAGCTCTTCAAAATTCTACTGGAAGAGTTAGGATTTCAACAAAATATAAAACATATATATATATATATATGGACCCAAAAATGATTTCAAAAATAGGGAGCCATTAGACACAAAGGCCCGCATTGCTCGAGCACACAGCGAGCGTGGGCTAGGTTTAGGAGATTTCGAGGGTGGAAGCTTGAGCGCAAACGGGGCACACAGCGAGCACTCGATTTTGTTAAATGTGCTCGCTGTGTGCCTCAGGCGCACATTAAGTGCATGCTTCATGGGAGAGCGCCTAGTTGGTGCCTCGGGTGCCCAGTGGGCGCCGCTCCCGAGAAGAGTCAAAATAGAGGATAATGCGGCGTGAACGCTGAGATGTGACGATAACGATCCTCTAACATGCGGCAGATGAAACTCTTCCAAGCAAGTGTGATTTTGCAGGTAATCGAACACGCCAACCAGAGACCAAGAACCAACCCGACACGGTCACGAAATATGCCAACTAAAAATATGCCTAACAATCTCCCCCTTTGGCAATTCCGTAATAAAACCAATACAAAAAAAGCATAAAGAAAATACAAAAAAATTACGGGTTCAAACACCACCGAGATAAAACACATATACATGAAAATCTACTCCTAGTAAAGAAACACGTAAACATAATAAAATACAAGACGCCTTGAGACAATTGACATGATACAAAGAATTATAAAAATCCAAACTTCGGAAGCCACCGCCTACTGTGCACTAGGGAAGAACAGCTATGCCTGGATAGACATGGCTAGTGCAGAAATAGCAAAAATATAGGTAAATATGCATAAACATAAAAGGAAAAATAAGACGTAAACTCCCCTAGCAAAACATAGTACCGTCTCCCCCTATCAAAAATAATCTCCCCCTATTTCCCCCTCAAACCACATAGTGAGACACTTTTCTATGATAGAGATCTACTCCCCCTTTTTATCATGGATGACCAAAGGGTAATGGAGCTCGTTCTTCTTAATCTACAATTTCTTGCCACCTTTTATGGCGTTGCTTAAACTCATCACTTAATCATTTAGATATTGAATGTGGGAAATGAGATACTCTATCTTAGAATTTTGCCGAGACTTATTTTGTCGTAATGATACGGTGCAGTGGAAACGAATATGATCAATAATTCCACATCTATGGCACGTTGGAACAAATTTGGCATTATCAGAAGGGTATATTTGCTTCCAGGTGAAATTAAGACGAAACTTTTTCATACTCGTTAAGTTTTGATGTTTGGAGAACCATTTGACGATTGGTCAACACGGATAGACGATGGACTGTTTTGTCTAAGGAGGGACGTGGGTTAGACATATATAGTTTTAGAATTACCAGTGGATTTCAAGGTATTTTCAGAATAACCAAACCCAACTTTATTTCCTCTTATTTTTCCCAAACTGAGTATATGGTCCAATTTTTTGGAGACAATTGAAAATTGTTTCAAGTCATGTTGAGCAGCTTCTAGATCAGATTTAAGAGTTGTGATTTTTTCAATAAAAGAACTTTTCAGGTTCTCGACTTCTTGAACTTTTGTGTCTAACTCGGATTTTTTAACTAATTTTTCTTTTTCCATTTTAGTCAGTTTGTGCTTGAGTGACACATTCGTTTTCTTAACTTGAAGGCATTCTTTAAATAATTTGTCATAAACATCTTGAAGGTCATACAGATCAGATTCTAACTCATTCTCAGAGTTATCAGATAGCTTAAGACTTGCTTCTAAGCAATCATCATTTTCACACAGTGAGTCATAAACGCCATGTACTTGATAGGCCCATCCTCAGAGCATTTTTCAACCTATTCTTCTTCGTCATCGCTCAAGGTCACATTAGCTTTATAGGCTTGACCTTATTGGCATTTAAAGTTTAGGCATTCGGCATAATAATGATCAAAACCTTTACACTCGTGGCATTGAATACTTTAGATAGTTTTAGATTTAGATTTTTTAAATTCAGTTCAGTCTTTCTTATCAGATTTTAGAGTTCGTTTTAAATCCCCACCAAGTAAGTTAGATGAAGATTTATTTGTCTTCAAAAATTTTTTAAAGTTTCTAACAAATGTGGTAAAATCTTCATCACTATTCGACTCTACATCGGAGTCAATCTCTCTCGTCCCTAACAGATTTAAGGGCAATTGATTTTTGCTTCCTCAATTGTGGAAGTGTGTGCTCATAAGTTTGAAGGGATCCAACAAGTTCTTCGATCTTCATTTTATCAAGGTCTTTACTTTCTTCGATAGCAATGACCTTAGGTCTAAATCGTTCAGGGAGTGATCTAAGAACTTTTCTAACAATTCTATTTTCAAGAATACAATCTCCTAAATTAAATTTAGAATTCACAATATCATTTAATTGTGTATAGAACTCATCGAACGTTTCATCATCTTTCATACGGATTTCTTCAAATCTCGTCGTTAGCATTTGCAATTTTGAATTTTTTACAAGTTTGGTTCCTTCATAAGCTATTTCGAGTATTTCCCACGCGTCTTTTGCAATCTCACACATAGATATGAGTTTAAACTCTCCGGGAGATACGGCCATAAATATAGCAGGTAATCCCTTATTGTTCCAATTGTACGTATCAAGTTCTTCTTTGGACCATGAAGACAGAACTTTTGGTTCATCACCACTTTTGGGAGGAGTCCACCCAGTTTGGGTGCTAACCCACACGCGCTCATCTATAAATTTGAAGAAGACTCTCATCTGAACCTTTCAATAGGCATAATTGCTCCCATCAAAGAAAGGAGGTATAGAAAACGATCCACTCGTATACATCTAGATCGAGAGTCGCGGATCGGGGTAAGTCTTTGATACCAATTGAAAAGACTGTTTTCGTTCTTAAAACGTACAATAAATATTTCGACCACCACAATAAAATAGCGGAAGCAGTATAAAATCAAATATTTAATACACGTAAAGAATATTTGTGTCTAGATGATACGAGCGATACGAGTATAAAAATAAAATAACAATAATACTAAAAAGATAAGCATTTTGGTGATGAAGGAAAAACTCGATATCCACGGTAATTGAGAAAAACCCTCCGGACTTCAACGGCCAGGGAAGAAATACACTATAAAAATTAACTTACAGACCGGATAATAACGACGCGCTAACCTAATTGACTTACTTCCGTCTTGTGATCCCTACCAAGGAACTCCTTGGACTTGTCCATGGCAACAGAACTGGATACCTTCCAGTTTTCATGTCAATCTTCCCTCTCGTGTTACTTAAATTGCCGAACTCACTGGATCACAGTGTTCACACCACCAACGTCGTCACGAAGGTTACACAACAAAAAGAGATGTAAATAGGAGGCCACGATGAGAAGAGAAAACTTTCTCAATGGAGCACGAGCGTTGGTATCATGTTTTCTCAACAATTGAGCATAAGAAAAACGGTTTTGCAAGAGAGAAAAACTCCTCAAAATTCTGCTGGAAGAATTAGGGTTTCAAAAAAATATAAGACATATATATATATATAGACCCAATAATGATTTCAAAAATAGGGAGCCATTAGACACAAAGGCCGGCACCGTTCGAGCGCGCGGCGAGCGTGGATTAGATTTAGGAGATTTCGGGGGTGGGCGCTCGAGCACAAACAGGGCGCACACTGAGCGCAACCTTCATGGGAGCACGCCTAGTTAGGCGCCTAGTGGATGCCGCTCCTGGGAAGAGTCAAAACAGAGGATAATGCGGCGTGAATGCTGAGATGTGACGATAACGATCCTCTAGCATGAGGCAGATAAAAGTCTTCCAAGCAAGTGTGATGTTGCAGATAATCGAATGCGCCGACCAGAGACCAAGAACCAACCCAACACGGTCATGAAATATGCCAACTAAAAATATGCCTAACACAGTTGACGAAGAAGGAAGCCAGATTTGACTGGACCGAGAAATGTGATCCTAGCTTCCAAGAGTTGAAGTATCGGTTGACTTCTGTACCGATTCTGACTCTCCCTGATGATTTTGGTGGGTTTGATGTGTATTGCATTGCCTCCAAGGTGGGACTCGGATGTGTTCTTATGCAGAATGGGATGGTGGTCGCCAATGAGTCTCAATAGTTGAAGACCCACGAGAAGAACTATCTGACCTATGATTTGGAGTTAGCCGCCATAGTTTTTGCATTGATGATTTGGATACACTATTTGTATGGTGAGAAATTTTTAGTGTACTTTGATCATAAGAGCCACAAATATTTATTTTCATAGAAAAAGTTGAATATGAGGCAGCAGCGATGGATCGAGTTCCCTAAGGACTACGATTGTGAGATCCAATATCGGCTAGGGAAAGCAAATGTGGTTTCGGATGCCCTAAGTTATCGGACTAGTTTGGTGGCGACGATGCAGATAAAGCAGATGGAGATGCTAAACTGTCTGAAGTCTTACCACATCCAGCATTACGTCAAGGGCAATCGTATGATATCTTTCTTACAGGTGCAGCCTGAGATCCTCCAGAGGATTAAGGAATGGCAGGTGAATGATCCATTTTTAATGGACATCGTTAGTGATCTTAGTAGAGATTCCTGGATTGATTTCAGTGTCCGAGCTAATGGAGTCCTAAGATTCCGAGAGCGGTTATGTGTGTCTGATGGTAAAGAACTAAAGGAAGAAATCATAAAATATGTGCAATGGACTAGAAACACTATCCACCCTGGGATCAATAAAATGTACCAAAATTTGAAGAAGATATTCTGGTGGAGGAACATGCGTAGGGAGATAGTTGCATTTGTTGGGTGATGTCTCATTTGTCAACAGCTTAAGGCTGAGAGGAGGAAGCCTTCGGAATTATTGCAGCCATTGTCTATCCCAAGTTGGAAGTGGGTGGACATTTCAATGGATTTTGTTTCCGGTTTGCCTAGGACTCCGATGAATCACGATGCAATCTAGGTTATTGTGGATCGGCTGACGAAATCTGCACATTTTATAGCCATTCGGATTACGTACTCTTGTGATCGCCTGACACAGCTGTACATCAACGAGATCGTTAGATTGCACGATGTGCCAGCATCTATTATGTCCTTCCGTGATCCGCATTTCGTCTCTAAATTTTGGAAAAGCTTGCATTAGGAGTTAGGGACGAATCTGAAATTCAGTACGACATACTATCCCCGGACCGATGGTCAGTCAGAGCAGACCATCCAGATTTTGGAGAATATGCTTCGAGCATCAGTGATGTAGTTCAACGGAAGATGGGATGATCACTTGGTGCTAGCGGAGTTCGCGTACAACAATAGCTTCCAGGCAAGCATTAGTATGGCTCCGTTTGAGGCATTATATGGCAGGAAATCCCAATCTCTGATCCATTGGGAGGAGACTGGATATAGATGACTTATGGGGCCCAATGTTATTAGAGAGACATTGGAAAAGATTGTCATGATTGTTAATAAGTTAAGGGTTGCCCAGAGTCGACAAAAAAGCTACACGGACCAAAGAAGATTAGAGCTCCGATTTGAGGTCGGTGATTTTGTGTTCCTTAAAGTTTCGCCGTCGAAGGGAATCACAATGTTTGGTGTTAAAGTAAAGTTGAGACCGCGTTATATTAGACCTTTCGAGATTTTAAAGAAGGTCGGAGAAGTGGCGTATTGGTTGGCATTGCTACCGAATTTAGCCGAGGTGCATAACGTCTTCCATGTATCAATGTTGAGGAAGTACGTTTTCGATCCGACGCATGTTATTAATTATGGTCTCTTGATTATCAACGATGATTTATCATATTTAGAGAAGCCAATGGAGATTTTAGATCGCAAGGATCAGATCTTGTATTCGAAGACGATACCCCTCATAAAAGTTTTATGGATGAATCATTCCCGAGATGAGACGACGTGGGAGAGAGAGGACGAAATCTTGGAGAAGTATCCCCATCTATTCCGAGGTACGTACGTTTAATTAATTCAAAGGATTCATTAATTTCAAGGATGAAATTTTTATAAGTAGGAAAAAATGTAATATCTTGAATATTTATATATGATTT
>JAODPA010066956.1:0-10735 GCA_025585075.1 Nepenthes mirabilis
AAAGATTTTAAAATAGATCAAAGGAAAGGTTTAAAAATAATTATATTAACCTTTTAATCTAATAAATCTAAAAAAATTAAACTTTAAAATCCTCTTCCTACTCTTCCTTTTCTCTTTCTCTCTTCTCATGTTCTTTTCCGCAGAAATGACCAAAATAATGTATGGACACCCTTTTATAAACTCAATCAGTACACAAGCGCCGAGTCGATGCGTATCAAACACTCTCAATCTACCTTATCTACGCACAAATGCCGCATCAAGTGCGGCTTAAGTATTAACATTTTGTCCAAACTACACGTCTACATATACGTTCACCGGTCATTGATCAATTTGCTCAAAACACGTGTGGGCGTCATATAGGCATATATTAAGCACCACCAATTTGCCATTAATGTACATAAGTGTTATAGAAGCACGCATTAAATGTGTAACTTTTACCTCGTACATGCACGAGAACAAGTCAAGCATCGTTCATATGCTAGGCCTGATTTTCAATATCAAATTTCTACTCAATTTTCATTACACAATTATTTTTAAAGTAATCTAAAAATATACTAAATGACACCATAACTTCAAATAAAAAATGAGACATTAAATAACTAAACTCCACTGTCTGGCAGCCTCGAATAACAAAACAAAAAACAACAAATTAAGACTTTCATGATGATTATGTTATGTAATCACAGAACCAAATCCAAACCTTCTAGCAAAAAATCAAATTGCCTAACCCCTGGTGATTACATTCCATAATAAATAATCAGTAGATTAATCTAATTTTTAGTTTCATGAAATCCATCCAATATATGCATTTTATACACCAAGTGCGCCAATGAAGGTGCCTAAGATGGGCCATAGGCGTGGCAAGTAGCATAGTACTACTCTATGCAAAACATTTTTCCTAAATCGAAATGTGGAAAAAAAAAAAAAAGCTATTAAGTTTATTTTTTTTATTTTTCCACACATTAACAATTTTTAAGCGTCACATTGATGATAATATAGTTCAAAACGTAACCAATTTAGCTTAATTTTTTGGCATAGAAGCATATATAACAGCATGATGAACACATAACAGCTTAAATCCCCCCCCCCCAAGCTGGAAATATGATTGATTACAGTACAAAAATAAAAACTAAATACGACTGATATGGTACAAAAGCATAAGTTGAGAGTTAAAATTTAAGAACAATAAAAGTTAAGGATGGAAGTGAAGACACAAACATTGGGCCATCAAACTTCGTCATCCGAGCTTCCTTCACTGCTATAATCACTGCTATCATCGTCCTGATCCAATATATCAAGCTGAACATGTGGCACCTGAATTGGCTCAGGTAATTTCGGTAAGACATGAGGAGCAGCTGGCCGTGGTGGTTGCTCCTCGAATCTGGCAGAAGCAGGAAGAGAATCTAATGGTGGCAATGGGACAGGATCCCCAGGCTTCCACCCAGGTGGTGGCAGAGGCAGATCACTTGGAAGCTCAACAGGCATTCCGGGTTTCCATCCTGGCGGAACCATGATATTTGACGGAATGAGGCCCTGAATTGCAGGATTAGCAAGTGGGTTGGCCTCTGCTGTCAGCGGTGGTGGCGGCGGCATCTCCATGAGCGGTTCAATTACTCGGTCCTTGTCCTCTACCACTTTAGGCAGCCCTACATCAAGATCAGCAAAACTGTAGAGCTGCGACGCCCGCATTTGTTCGTCCTGGGGAGCAGGAGGCAGTGCCCCACGAAGCGGAGCTTGTCCAGCACCAAATTCTGGCGGTGCAAAGGTTGTATAGCTGATCCGATGGGCATACGATAGGATGTCCGATAAATTCAACCGAGAGGCAACTGTTGTGGTAAAAGACGAACCTTCTTCATTATCTGCTGATTTTGATCGCTTGGGGCGGCGATAATCTGCGTAATCGTCGACAAGCATGTCGAGAACGCGCTCTGCTTCGCTGAGTTTGTTAGCAAAGGAAAGAATGGCTGAATCTTTGGACCGGATTTCGGTAGTTTTCTTCTTCTTAGCCTCTTGAAGATCGACGATTTCTTGGAGTTCTGCAACGGCTTCAAACAGTTGAGTTTGAAGGGAAGTAAAGACGATAAGGATTTCTTTAGTCGTAGAAGGAGAAGGGTCGAGTGGGGGCGGCGGGCTCATGGGATGGGTTTGTGAAGAGAGGAAAGTAGGAAGGGAGCCGCGAAAGGAGCTCAGCCATTGAGACCGATTGGGTGAGACCTCGAAAAGTCTCGAGGCAAGAGATGCCATTTGATGAAGAAGAGCTTGAGCTCTTGGAAGAGGAGGCAAGAGAGCAAGAAGGGATGAGGACGGGATTTTGCTTGTTGACAAGGTCGAATCTGGATGATGAGACGGGGGAATTTGAGAGGGTAGTTTCGAAGAATTAGGGCTTTGAAAAGAGGGCGAATTGGGGTTTGAGAGGCCAAGCCTGGCCGGTGATTGGACAATCTGGTGAGGAACACTTTGTAACATGTTGGATGGCCTCAATTGTCCTCCAGTAGAGAAAACTGGCATGAAAAATAAAACTTAAAAATAGGAAATGGGTGTTGTTAAGGTTCTCCCACGTTTTAGACTCTTGGGTGAACCTAATAGCTAGGATTAAAAGTTCGATGGATAAATAATGAAAATTGAATCAAGTGATTTAAATGACTATTCAATCTCAACCATTCATCCATTTAAACTCTAATCCTAACAGTTACATTCACAAAGAGCCTATAATGTGAGAGAACCTTAATGGCTCTCAGAAAAAATATCACCAATGCCTTCGGAGATGGTTACAGAATCTACAATGGCATTAAAGAGTGGAAAAAATACAAATGAAACAAAAATGAATCGATACTCAACATGGCAGTCGAGATGGAATAACAAAGGTAGGATCGACTCAATTCAAGTTCAACACCATGTTTCAGGAGGAAAATGCAATCAAATATTTTTAATTTACAATAATAAAGAGGCAACAGAAAGATTGCTACCAGATGGAAGAATTCTAAATGGATATAGTATCACTGATTGCTGGTGCTGCACATTTAAATAGGAAAAAGAAAATGCAAAATTGTGTAATCTATTCTTTGCTATTAACACATGCTCAGTTACAGCAATTTGAGCTAACCAAATCTCAGGGGCTTGTTTGGTTCTTAGAAAATTTGAAGAAAAAAGAACGCCAGAGGAAAAATAAAAATGTAAGAAAATGATAAATAAATAAAAAAACACTTTTCTCTTGTTTTTTACAATTTTTTACATTTTTCATTATATTTTTCTTGTAAATCAAATATAAGAAAATAATTTCATTTATATTTTTTTCCTTTAAGTTTTTCTAGAATTAAACAGACTCTAAATGAGCTTATTTAGATGCCTAACTTTTCTTCATGCCTATATCTGGGTCAACTCAATTTATCAAAGGGAGAAAGGAAGGCCAAATCATGTAAATTCTTCATATAAATAGCTTCTTTTGACTAATAAATTTGATCAAAGCAAACATTTATTTGAAATTTAGAATCAGCCAATCATGATCATATTACTCTATTATGACATTAACGTCATTAATGCAAACAACAAAACAGCTTCTATGTAACTCATGTTGGATATCTCACCCTCCCCAGACCTCACAACAATATAGGGATATTGTGCGCCCTTTAATCAAACAATCATAGCAATTCACCTTTGGTGTTGTGGGGTCTCAAGGTTTAAGTTTGTATCTTAAAGAATGGAGGAATACACCTCGGTTCTTTGAAAGGAAAAAGATGGTCAACTCTCAAGTCCTACGATCAAGTAGTATTGAATGAAACGAAGGGGAAGGAAGAAACCCTAGGTATCTAGACATACTGCACGTCCGCAAACTTAGCTCATTACCCTCGCCTTTCTCTCCCTCTTTCCAGCCATAAAAACCTAATCATTTGTAGCTTAGTTGACTCCAGATATGATATAGCTGACTCCAGATATGATATAGCGTTCTATATAGCTGGAAGAATTCCGTTTTATTGCAATTAAGGCTACATGTTTGATTTCTAATCAAAATCTCAACTAACACATGAACTTTTAGCTAAAGTTGATTCATATCCTATGTTCCTCACTAGGACAAACAATGATCAAAATAATCAAATGCACGAGACTCCCATATATTGAGATCTGGGATTGAAAAGATGAAAGAACCCTTACCATTGCATTACGAAAAGGTCATTTTCTTGGTTTGAATTCATGATCTCTATGTCATAATAAAATAACCTTACCATGGTGCTAAAGCTCAACCTCCAAGCAGTGTTCAAAATAAAATATCAACTTAAGACAATGTTTCCATTGAATAAGGACCCCTTGACACCAGCCCAGCAAAACCCAAAAAGATTTCAAATAAAGTTCAAAAAAAGAAAAAAATTCAACAAAACTTAGTCCCTTCCTATCATGATCTTATTCTGTATTAGTATCCTGATAATTTGCACATCTTAAACATTTTTATATTTAGTGTTAGTAGACATATAGTATCAATCATCAAAGCCATTCCTATTTTGCATGCATACCAGTACATTGCTATTAACGGCAATAAGCCTTGATACAAAATGGTAAGGTTGTTCTCCAATGGTCTGGTGGAGGTTACTACTTTAAACCACGGAAACAATTTCTCAACAATGTAAGGACAATGAGAGAAACATACAGGGGGTCCCCAATTCTAGACAATGGTTTGCCATTATCTTAAAGATTAAGGTAAAATTAACAATAAAGTAACACCACCGTTATACCATATTAGTAGAATGGCGTATTGTCTCTAACAATTTCCACCAAATTCAGGGCCTTTTCTAAGGGTAATCCCACTAATGTGGTTGCTTCAGAATTCTATAGAAAGACAGAAATCACAGGAGCTATCCAAAATTCTCATTCAAAGGCCAAGTTGATTGACAGCCTGCTAGCAAGAGTCCCCTCCCCAAATTTGATAGGTACAAAAGAGGCAATTGGGTGCTAGAAGCTCTCACTATTCACAGGTTCTAGGGACGGGTCATACAACTATTAGGTCTATTGTCTACAATATCACACTGTATTATGTGAGAGGCTGTTTTTCAACTCAATCCCAAATTAAAATTTCAAATTCTTTTAAAATTTGATAGGTGCAGCAAGAATATTCCTTTAATGTTCCTTCTCAAAATAAAATTTGATAGTTGCTTAGTGCTAGGCTTCCCGAAGAGAATTGGTCCAACCTGGTCTTGATACATTAGAACATCTCAGATGATGTGCTCGGCTAACTAGATACTCAGAAACACTCTTTTGAAATATCTTTACTGTGACAGGAGGTTTCAAGAAAAGCAAAATTCATTTGGGAACAAATCAGTACATAATCAACAATTTAAACAAAGTCCCGCTATGCAAGCTAACCAGATAACCCCACTCTGTTTCAAGGCAGCTTCGACCCCTACTGTTGTCTTATTCAGTACCTCCAATTTCCCATCCCAATGTCTCATTTTAAGTAAGGCTAGTATTTAAGCACCGCAAAATGCTCACTGACACTAGTAAAGGCAGGACCTTTAAACCGATCAGTACAAAGTGATCACTTATAAGCACTGTTGTCAAATGCAATCCTGGTGCTTGGGCAGTGCGAGGAGAGGCACGGGTGCCTGGAACATGTCCAGGTAAGGGAAAATGGCAAGATGCTCATCTAGACAAGTGCCCAAAACAAGGCAACCATGCTCTTAGTCACCCACTTCTTTTCAAATAATTTTTTAAAAAAATTTTTCTAAAATATTCCTAGCCTTTTAGAAAATTTACAACTTTGTATTTCTATTAAATGCATTGCCCTTTTATCACCACAATCTATACAACGCAACCTTTCTCTCTCTGTCATTTCATTCGCACCACACAAAATCAATATTTTTATTATTTTTGCTACTAGTTGAGGTCACAAATAACAAATCATGAGAGAAGGAAAAGATTTCGAGTTCTAGAGAGCAGATCCAAAACCTTTGAGTTCTAAGGTAATAGGAGTAGAAGAGGAAGAGGGTGATTCAAAGAAAATAAATAAGAAAATTGATGACTACAAATCTAATGATGGATTTGATGAGGGCTTGTTAAATGTTAATAGTGGTGATGAGGATGATGTGGTAGATTTTAATGATGATTAGGATTGGATCATCTAAAGATAGTGTATATGCTAGAAGATAAAAGTGCAGAATAATTGTTTTGTCAATCGTTTTATATGTAATGACATAATACTTATTCATATATATGTACTTATAGTTACCTTCGATTGTTTGAACCTTAATTAATATTTTTCTACATAATTTGTAGACATATATTTATATTTTAATTAGTGCTTCACTTGTATAGAGCAAAAATTTTGTATAGTGCCCAGCGCCTCATGCAATATAGAGTCTTGGTGCCTTAACTCACCTAATGTTAGAATTCAAATTGAACAATGTAAATTTTTGCAAAATTTTTCTTGCATCTTTAAATTTTTTTTAGAAATTTAAGTGAATTGAGTTTAAATTTTAATATTGCAAAAAATTTAAATATCCAATTGTAAAAGTTGGAAACTTTTAACATATACTAATATCAAAGGCTCAAAACCCTCTATGTAGGGAAATAAATTCAATAAATCTTTTTCCATATTCGACTGTTGCCTATCGCTATCAATTGCTTACTTATACTTCCGCATTTTCAACTACCAATTTACTTAAATTTTGCGGATTTTTTGTCTTTGTCCCAAGATCGACCTTCGATTTAAGTATGATCGGGAGTCAACTTAACAGGTGTCCAGCTCTCAATGGGAATGCATTGCATAGTTTTTGAGGCTATAAAATTCAGACCATGACACCTAGCACGTTTGAGAACATTGTTTATGAGTTAACTAATGTTTTTCCAAATGCAAGACAATGAGACATACAACCCTACATAACTTAAAATGTTTCTTCAACCAGTAGTCTTGCATAGTACCAATCAATCCCCTTTTACTTCCCTGGAAACTAGCTAATTTCAACAGCACACAATCTAGATATTGTTGAGCAGAAGCACGTCATCACAGCACATGTACAGTTTAAAATATACAGGAAAAGTCAATTAAGGGAAAAATCACATAAGTATGCAGCAGGTTACCTCTCGTGGAATGGAAGTCCAATCTTTTCTCACAGCTCTGGAGCCACTGAATATTGGCTTTACCAATTCTTCAGCCAAAACTTCTTCAGGTGCCTCCTGTTTCAAGTTCTATGCAGAGAATTCTTCTTCCTAAAGCAACGTAATTCCATATCTGTGCCATAATCCCCATACACATATACTCAGTGAGAGATAGATAATCATCAATAAATAATTTAGTTAAATGAGAGATTCACATTAGATAATTACATGATTAAAAAATTACTGCAAAAATATATATATATAAATCTTTGAAGGGTTTCCCAATTTGCTTGCATTTTTGGGAAATCTGGATAAAGAATCCAGGATGTGACAGCTACAAGTAAGAAGCGAAAACCTTGGGATTGATTAGGGACCGTAATTTTAGGGAGAGAAGGTGGAGAAATCAAGAGCTAAGCATAAGGGCAATTAGGGTTTTGCTTCAGCCCCGGTCGTTAAAACCCCCCAACGTCTGCATTTGGAAAGCTAGGATCAGCAAATTACTGGCATTGATGCTTTAATTCTGATGAAACGAACACTCCAATCATGGTTCCAAATTGTTCGACGATTGACTGATCAATCATCAGTTTTGCAAAGAGCTCTAATGATCTCACAGAAAGAGAATAGAGACCCTTTTGGAATCTTGTAGATTTTTAATGTGTATGTTGGTTGACAAGGGAGATTCAGTTCCAATAGGACAGAGAATTTTTTTCATAAAATCGCAAAGTTGATTGCTGGACAAGTCATGGCAACGAAAAAATTCCCCATAGAGAGAATGTAAGGTGGAAAAATCTTGTGCTTAATAGCAGCTATAAGCCTGTAATAGCTTGCTCATTGATGGGTAGTGAGTACCGAAGGCCCATTTAAAAGGTCCGTTTCTGCAAAATAGGCCCGAGTCCCAAGAAGGCCGAAGAAGCTAACATGGCCCAGGAGGTTGATGTGGTTGATTAAGGCCCAAGAGGCACTGAGGCCCGAGGACATGACACTGAAAGCTCGCAGACTTGATAAAGACCAAAGCCTTTGATAAAGGACGAGGACTTTGAGAAATGGCCGATGACGTGAGCGCAGACAAGGAAGCGCAAGACGACCAAGGACGCCAATTCAAAGGGTTAACTTTTGCAAAGCCATGCGCAATCTCTGCAACACACGATCTTCACAAAACATGATGACTTGCATAACAGGCGTGATTTTTACAGAAGTGACGTCTCATAGAGCAAGCCTGCATGCACGCAATGTCTCTGACACAACAAGATGGATTTTGCAGAGTTGGTGGCAGGGGCCACTGCGCAAGCAAGCTCCACGTGGGTGCTCCACGTAGGAGAACCCATACCACTATATTTACATTTACTGTAGACTTTAACACACTTACACTCACATACAAAGAGAGAAAGACGCTTACACAGTGCAAGTGAGAGAACTTTGGCAAGAACAGAGTGACCAAGTGTCATAAATTTCCCTTCGTTCTCCATACTCCCCAGGATTCCCGGGCACTTTGTATTCGCAAGCTCAAATAGTGAAATTTTTCCAGGATCAAGAGTCCCGTGGTTTTTCCCTTTCATTAAGAAAAGGGTTTTCCATGTAAAACACTGTGTGCCATTGTCTTGCTCTCCTGCTTCCATTTAAAAATTATATTTGTATTGCTCTGCATTTGAACCCCCATCTGTACAGACTCCAGGATCTGAGGACGCAACATTTGGCACCGTCCGTGGGAACCGACAGAAAGTTAGGTTAACATACTTTTTGCAATCAAGACAATGGTGAACACCCGAGCTCAAGCCAGTGCCCCGTCAGAGATGCAGCCTCCTATGGCAACTGCCCTCTTGCAGGCAGCAGGATAGACAACCATCTTGACCCTTGCGCATGGGCACTGGCCCTGAAGATGGACGACCTTTCTAGAGTCGTCCAGACTCTCTACTCAAAACTGGATGTGCGGCCAAAGAGGAAGTCATCCAAGACCTCCTAGACTGCAACGTCCCGAAGAAAGAGTAGGGGAATGAAACACCCCTCCAAGCAGATTTGTCGCCTTGAGGACTCTGGGATCCAAGTTGCCTCAAGCACCAAAGTCCCATCGCGGCTTTAAGGTCGCCTAAGCCTCAGGGTACAAGAGGATAGCCCAGAGAGACAAAATCCTTGTTACTCTCGCAACGATCGAGAGGCCACCTTTCAAAAGGGACCCTCTCGTAGCAAATTCCCTTCAAAAGGGAAGGGCCGTACAGAGCCAAAAGGTACGCAGGCTTCTTACAAGTTGAGGGACTACCTCAACGAGACGAAAGCAACAGCTCCACCCCAAGTAGAGGAGAAGCTGGAGATGATCTGAAACAGAGTCTCCAAAGAAGGCACAAAAGGAGGGGCAGCTGACCTACGACAATCCCCGTTCATGATGGAGGTCAAGATGAGGCCACTACCCCCAAAATTCAAAATGCCCAACCTGGACGTCTATGACGAAAGCTCTGACCCCATGGACCATCTGGAACATTTCCGAGCGCACCTGAGTCTCCAAGGATTGGACGAGGCCACAATGTGCCAATGCTTCCCCTTAACGTTCAAAGGCGACACAAGGATCTGGTTCTACGGATTGCCTGCAAAGATTCACCCATTCAGCGAGTTGGCAAAGACTTTCATTTCCCATTTTGCTTCCAGCCGGAGAATTGAGAAACAACCATAGCACCTTACCCATGTGAGGTAAGGGGCCAGGGAGAATCTGAAGAGTTTCCTGTCCCGCTTTATTGCAGAGGCCAGGCAGATCCCAAAACTTACAGATGGGGTCAAGCTCAATGCATTCCTATCTGCGTTGGAAGAACGTAGTTTCTTCAAGCACTTCATCCATAATGGCCCGCAGATGTTCAGGGAGGCTGAGGCCATAGCAAGAGCTTACATTGTGGCCAAAGAAGCCAACAACGTGAAGAGGCCCGACCACAAAGAGATTCCCCACCCAAGGGTGGTGGAAGGAAAGAGGAAGAACGAAGACCGACAGGGCTCCCGGGGGCTGAGGAAGCAGCAGAAGTCCAAGTAGGCCGTTCGGAGGGAGTACAAACCTTTAAACCTGATTGTCTTGAATGACTCGCGTACCAACATCTTGAAGCAGATTCGGGATGAGAAATTTTTGAAGTGACCCAAAACGCTAAAGAATCCCGATGGTGCCAAATCAAATACAAATTAGATTAGCATGTATGGCCATCCATATACTCTATACCCATGGATAAGGTTGCTCACTATTATTTATCACCCGTAACTTTGGGTGCAATTCTCAAATTTGTCAGATATATTAGGACATTAAAATATATTTTAAGGTCAAGTCAAATTATTCAAATGAGAAGGGTCACTACTCCAAACCTTTCCTGCCAACGAAAAGAGATTTTTAATTAACAAATGTCTTTCCGTCGAGAACTGGCCAGATTATCCAAATCCAAATGTAGTGACCACAATCCAGCACGTGCATATGAAAATACACGGCCTATGCAAGTTTCGTACATATTTTCGTTACACGTACTAAAATAAATATACACAATGTTTAATAAATTTTTTGGATTTTTAGAAAAATAGTAAATCTCCAAAATCATAAATTCCATATCCAAAACCCCCAAAATCAGTCAATGAACTATACAACGGGTGTATAAAATTATATACATATTAGTAAAAATTTTAAACAGTATCT
>JAODPA010066957.1:0-10735 GCA_025585075.1 Nepenthes mirabilis
TTTATATATTGTTTGAGTTTTTTTTTGTTTTTCAACTCAGTGCTCGGTGTCAAGTTATAAGATAAAAATTGGAGAAGTAAATATTATTTAATGGGCACGATAAAAAATAGATCGACCTAATAGTCAAGTAGATTAGAGGCCCAAATGCTAAACGGAGCGCTTGAATTAAAGAGTGAAGTCTGAACATTCAAACATTAAAGAGCTATAATTAGCAGTCGAAATGATACTATACCAGAAATTAGGTAGTATTATCATTAAATAGAGACAGTCGTTACATACTATTGGTAACGCCTCTAACCACTGATCTAAAGCAGTGTTATGAATACGCATTGATATCAAGTATTTATTAGCCAAATAGTACCTTAAATTATAAATAAAGCCTCTCCTCAGAGAGAGGAGAAAGAGAAAAAAGGCTACTCAATCAGATGAATGCACAAAAGGAGTATAACCCTGTAAACATACATTTATTCTCATCCTATTTCATTCACTACATTTTTCTTCCTTGACATATTTCTGAATACATTAGAAAGACTATTGGCTTAAATATCGAAAGATATACCAGAAAATAAGTCTCATATACTTATTATATCTAATTTATTTTGCTATAGTGTGTAGAATTCTGATTCATAACTATAAAGATCGGATCCATTTGTATCAGGATATCCAAGCGAAATAATTGGCTCCCCAATTTGTACAACAATTCGAATTCTCGAGATGTATTATTAGCGCTGTTTGTGGAAAGAAGACAATCAAGCCACTCATTTGAAGAGAGAACATGGTTAACATGAGGGCCAAGTCAAGCATGGCGCCCAACGATATCATTTCTTATGGTGACGATTCGATAGATGGTAGTAATGAAAATACTCATCTGACCACAAATATAAACGTAGAAATGTTCGCGGCCTAGGTTGACTCCATGTCAAAGGTTCTCAAATCCTTTTGGAACAGATTGGAGGGACACCAATTAGGGGTTCTATCCTCCAATTCTCAAGCTTCCACATCCAAAATGAAGAATCGGAGGAAAAGATAACCATCCAAGGAGGTAATTCTACAACCTGAAGACCTCAAAACCCAATGAGTCTCAAGTGATATGATTTAGGCTTGGCTACAGAGTTAGCTAAATTTCAAAACCCAGGAGAAAATCTCAAAACGGTCAAACTTGCATTATTTTCGAGATGTAAGAAAACCTTCGGCCTTAGACAAAGTTTCATGTAGCAATCTTCTAAGAAAAGTCATAGCTGGGAGGCCCCATATGTTTTGTCGAATCATTTGGAATTGAGGACATTCCTCAACGCGAAGCGGGTTACGTCCGTATCCCAAGTGGAGGAGAGACTTAGAGAGATCAAGTAGTAGTTATTCCAAGGAAGTAATGATAGACATTCGATCAATTTTCTCTCAAATTCAAAATGCCATCCATAGAATCCTATGATAAAAATTCTGATCCCATTGATAGTTTGGATCATTTATGTACATTGTTGGGATTCCAGGGCCTAAATGATCCGACCTTATATCTTTACTTCCTGTTAACCCTCGAAGGAGATGTCTGAATTTTATTTTATCAGTTGGCATTAAATTCAATCCAGACATTCTAGGAGTTGGCTGATAATTTTTTATCATAATTTGTCACAAGTAGGAGATAAAAA
Organism: Nepenthes mirabilis; assembly: GCA_025585075.1. NCBI lineage: Eukaryota > Viridiplantae > Streptophyta > Magnoliopsida > Caryophyllales > Nepenthaceae > Nepenthes > Nepenthes mirabilis. The sequence goes on from JAODPA010066957.1 coordinate 1,644, forward strand.
AAAGTAGCCTTGACATCATGTCTGGATTCTATAAGGACTAAACAAAAGTCTGAAACACTTCTTGGCTCTGTTCAATGCGGAGGCCTGAGAAGTATTTAAACTAACTAATGAGATGAAGTCAAATTCCTTCACAACGACTGTACAGTCTGAAAAATTTTTTAAATAATTAATTTAGCAAGGGCCCAAGACCTTTCTTGAGGTGAAAACCATCACCCGAGCATATATCACTGTGAAGAAGCTAGTGAAGCAAAGAGGCTGGAGCGTGAAGTCTAACACCTTGGATCGACAAGTGGAAAAAAGAGGAATGGTAATGATTCCACTACCCGAGATCCTAGAAAGCAACCAAGAATGAAACCAAGCGTTAGAATAGAGTACAAACCTTTGAATTTAACTCATAAATGTTTTGATACAAATCCGAAACGAGAAATTTTTGAAATGGCGCAAACCGGTCAAGAACCTGGAAAGAGTAGACTAGTCGAAATATTAATTTTACCATAAATCTTCGGGTTACAGTATTAAAAATTTTCGGACTCTATAAAAGGAAATTGAAACCCTCATTTAGAGCGACTATCTTAATAAGCACTTAAGAGACTCAGGGTAAGCCTCCAGAAGTGTTAATAACAATAAGGTGGGACAGCAAGTACAACCACGCAATAATTAGCGATTGGTGTGGTAAATATAATATCGACAAGGGCACTCATAAATAAAGTTTCAGACTAGCCTGAGAAAACATCCAACAGCAAGAAATAGAGGCTAAAAATAAAAAATAATATCATTAGTTTTAGTAATGACGATGTGACTCATGTAGTTATTCTCCATTTTGACCCTCTTATTGTATTTACACTCATTTTGGATGATACATTTAATTATCATTTGAAATGAGTCTTCACTAATAATAAAAATTTAAAAAATTTACTTTATTTTGATACCTATTTTAAGCCAAGACTGAAAAATCGTCAAATGAGGCCAGTAGAGGGACCCTTATACGGGTTGGCCAATAAACCCATACCAGTCCAAGGAATCATTTAGTTGAAAGTCACGTTAGAAACGTACCCAAAGATAGCCTCTTGAATACTAACATTCCTAGGGGTAGATTTACTTTCGGTCTACAAAGCTATATTGGGATGACCTTATTTGGTGGCATTTAGAGCGGTGACATCAATCTCTTATTTAAAAATGAAATTTATAACTCCATGTGGAGTTGGAAAGGTCCTAGGTAATCAAGTCACCAGCCGAACTTGCTAGTTAGTTCAAATCAATCTGACAATTTTAAATCAATACACTGAGGAATTCAGCCTCCGAGATGAAGTAACCCTATAGTAAGCTTAATCTGGTGAGTCAATTGACCAAATCCCATTAGATTCAAACGAGCCTGAGAAATGCATGTAGAATGGGGGTTATGTCTCGGGTCAACTGTGTAAGCAGTTGATGACTTTTTTTTAACAAAACTGAGACTTGTTGGTATGGACACCCGTGGGTACGTCCGGGATTCCGACTAAGGTGATAATCCACGGGTTGTATCTTGATTGTGGATGCAAACCGATCAGGTAAAAATGGAGGAACCACTTCATAGGAGGTTCCTCAATGCAGGTTTCATAAAGGAGGTCCAATACTCAAATTGGCCGTCGAATGTGATGTTCATCAAGAAAAGTAACAAAAAATAACGAATGTGTGTCGATTTTACTGACGTGAATAAGGTATATCAGAAAGATAGCTTTTCGCTATCAAGAATTGATTTGCCGGTATACTTAACAATTAGGTATGAGATATTAAGCTTTTTGGATGCCTATTTAAGATACAATTAAATCCAAATATGTCCTGAGGATGAAGAGCTCACTTTTTTTATGACAAAATATGAGACATACGACTACAAAATCATATCTTTTGGCCTACAGGATTCGGGAATGACATATTAGAGGTTGACAAATAAGATATTTGAGGCACAAATCAAAAGAACTATAGAAGTATATGTAGGCGATATGCTCGTAAAAAACAGACCAGTCAACAACCATATTCACAATTTATGTGAAACTGTTGAGGTGCTCCGAGCGAAACAAATAAAGTTAAATCCAACAAAAAATGTGCTCAGAGTAACAACTGAAAGTTCATTAGGTTTATAGTATCTCACTGGAGAATTGAAGCAAACCCTGAGAAAATAAAAGAAATTCTAGATATGAATCCACCTCAAACTGTGAAGAAAGTTCAGAGGTTAACCGGGAGACTTGTAGTGCTCTCTCGATTTTTGGAAAAATTAGCAGAGAAATACTTTCTATTCTTTAAGGTTCTAAGAGGAATTGAGGCAAATGATTGTAAATGGATGAAAAACTATCAGTCAGGCTTCCAAAAACTAAAGGAATACCTCGCCAACTCTCCACTCTCGTCCTTTTCGATAGAAAGTAAAGAATTATACCTTTATCTGGCTATATTCAACACGGCACTAAGTTTGATTCTGGTCGGACAAGAATCCGAGATGTAATGGTTAGTCTATTGTGTCAGAAAAATTATGATAGATATAGAGACTTGTTACTTGCATGCCGAAACGATCGCTTTAGCACTAGTCCACTTCGTCAAAAAACTTCAGCAATACTTTCAAGCTCGTATGACCGTCGTTCTCACAAATCAACCATTAGAGGGGAACCTCCGAAAATTTGAGGTGTCCGGATGATTGATTTGAATAAATTGTGGAATTGAGCAAGCTTGACATGGAATTCTAAGCACGGCCGACCATAAAAGGGTAGGCTCTTACGAATTTAATAGTCAAAAACGATAATTCCAATTCCAAATGATCTCGAGAAGCATGAAGAGGTATCAGCGTGGATTTTGCACGTAGACGGATCATTTTTCCAGTAACAGAATAGAGCTAGTATGAACCTAAAAATTTCAGATGGGTTAGAGATAAAATACTCGATAATACTCTAATTTCCTACTGCTAATAACGTCACAGAGTATAAAGCCTAATTGGTTAGGCTCAGACTAGTAAAGGAATGCTTAGCTAAGAGCCTAATCGTTTAGAGTGATTCGGAACTCATTGTTGACCAAGTGATCGGGAATTTCGAGGCGTCTAGTCCATTACTTACAAAATATCTTATTAGAATAAAGAGTCTGATCGAGTTATTTGATAAGGTAAAAATTCGTCACATCCTGAGGGAAGACAATTAGAAGACAGATTAGCTAGCAAAAAGTGGCAATATTTGAAAACCTTAAGGAACATACTAGAGAGATGAAAGAAGTCCTCACGATTCCATGCGTAGAGGTCCTAAAAGAAGAGATACTCCAAATCTCAGACGACGATACCTGGATGACTTGGTATAGAAGGCACCTTGAAGAAGGTCTTCTATAAGAAAATCTGAAAGAAGCTAGATGTATGAAAAGGACAGTGGGGTGGTACACTCTCATGGACAAAAAATTATACTAAAGAGGGTACTCCATCCCTTATATACGGTTTTTGATACCAACCAAAGCAGACTACGCATTGAGTGAAGTATATCTCAAAATTTATGGGTCACACATATGAGGTAAAAACCTGACGTTCAAACTCATACGGTAGGGCTACTACTGGCCCACAATAAAGAGAGACACTATGAAGTTCTAAAAAAGTGTAAAAATTGTTAGATTATGGGTAATGTCTCTCATTGGCTGCACATCAAACTCCAAACCTTACAGTTGCCCTGGTTGTTCGCCTAATAAGGCTTGACATATTAAGCCCGTTACCCATAACGGTAGGACAAATAAAGCTTGTTATAATTACCATAAACTACTTCACGAAATGGATAGAAGCCTCCCTCTTGTAAGAATAACTGAGCAAAATGCAATCGAGTTTATCCGACAGAGTATTATATGCTGATTTGGGAATCCTAAGATCATAATGATCGACAACGGAATGCCATTTACCAAAACAAAAGGTTAACCGAATATTGCACTAGTTTAGAAATTAAATTGATTCATACTTTTGTTACCTATCCGCAAACGAATAGGTAAATAAAAGTGACGAATCCGACCTTGTTACATGGGTTGAAAATGAAGTTGGAAGACGTAGGGAACTTCTGGGTAAACAAGCTATCCTCCGTATTATGGTCTTACCGGACAACCCCTAGAGAACTAACATGAGAGACACTGTTTAACTTGTGTTATGAGATATAGGCAATTATTTTAGTAGAAATTAGATTACTCAATTTCTGAGTTGAAAATTTTGATCCACAAAGCAATTTTTAACTTTTAAAAGGAAATCTCAATCTGCTTGAGGAAGTCTTAGACTCGGCAAAGCTGCGGATGGCAACTTATCAGTAATGAGTCACTCGTTATTACAACAAAAAGATAATGGTTTGTCAATTAAAGGTGGGGGAACTAGTTTTGAGGAGCATGAAGGCTACGGGTAAGATCGTTGATAGGAACAAATTCTCCCCTAATTGGGAAGAACCATTCATAGTTTTAACCATTCTTCGAAATGGTGCATATAAACTACATACTCAAAATAAAAAACCGGTCTCGATGATATGGAATGCTCTCCACTTCAAAAAAAATATTATCAGTGAAGTTGCACAAGATAAAGGTAAGTTTTGTGCACAACATATGGGGTGCTTGTACAATATATTTACTCATGTTGATAACGATAAAATTGTTACGAATTTGTCACATCGATTTCTCATTTGTGTGTTTGCAAGTGGTTTCATAAATATAGGTGACCATAACTGACCATAAATTGGGTGAAACTTTCACCTGTTAAAATGACCAGCTAAAAAGCATAGTCATAGCCTCAGTTGAAGCAACCAAGCGATCGAAAAGACGATCAGATACGAACTTTCATATAAAGGGCCCGAAGGCTTGCAAACCAAAATCCAACCCTTTTTTGAGAAGTCAAATGCAAACACGTAGGGGGTTTTCTTAGTGTAAGTGTTACGATATTCTCTCACAGAAATGAGTACCAACAGTCAAATATGGTTAACAAACTAGGGTCTGACAAAGTTCGGCAGCAATGGCAATCTCGCCTAGTCAGCAAATGGAGAATGTGTTAAACAAAAAATTAAGTATGTAAAAATAATAGTATTAGTGACAATGATTATTATAATCTAGCTAATTTATTAAAATATAAATTTCAACAATAAGAAGATCCAAGTTTTTAACATAAAGATTACAAGTGCACTACCTATTGCCTACATAAGAGCAACTCAACTATCCAAAGGCTCAGGACCAACCAAAAATCATGACGATGGATCTCCACCAGGCTCTAAGAAATTCTTAATGCCAGATTGCCAAGAAACTCTAAAATTCTTTGAATTGAGATAGCCTAAGGGAAAGCCATGTGTTACCAAGGATATGATCCGTTCGCAGTGGAAAACCCCTCCTGAAACTTTTCATCCAGAGTTGGGCCAACCTCTTCCGATTGAAGACATACCCTCAACTCTCCTTCAATACGAGCACACTTACACTGAAGATCAACAATTAGGCTGACATCTAAAGTTGATTAATGCTTCCTAGAGTCTGTCTTCGAGTGGGGCGATCCAATCCATAGCAACTGCATTCTCTTCTGAAAGCCCTTGAGATCTCGCCAACCACTTGAACAACTCTCTATCTAAGTAAGTGGCTTGACCTCGATACTTTTTGGCCTTGATAATGGCAGCATTAACTCAAATCTTTATCTCTCAAAGAATGGTAGGGCCAATGTACGATTGGGATAGACGAAAAATTTTGGTGTCACATCTACACAGCTCATCTTCAGTTAAGCGAACCAACTCCCACGAATGCTAAATGAAGCAAATTGGTCAACCAAAAATAGCAACAACAGAGAGAATACTTGGAGATGAAGTATTACACAAATAGTACCCCAGTTGGAAAAGATCTCTCCTGGAAAGAGGGATTGGGAGAAGATCTTGACTAGGGAATGGGCAGAGTCCTCCAATATATAAGAAATAGAGCGTGATGCTAGAGAGTAACTTTATACCAAGGTAAGGGGAAAAAGCGTCGGGATGCTTCGAGTGCCCGGATACAGAAGAGTCAGCTTGATGAACCCCCTCCACTTTTGACACCTTTGGATTATTATCAAGAAAGTCCTTTGTCACCAGTGTATTATTAATAGATTCTATAATGAAAGCAGCAAGAGGCATAGAAATAGGCTCGTCGCACGACAGATTAATAAAAATTGGGACCCCACATTCAGCTATAAATGGAGTAGCAATCGATTTATTTGATTAGTTGGCAATAGGGTCATTTATTATTGTAATTGTAGGTAATGAAGTTTCATCACTCGCAATGAATGGATAGAAGCTGGTCTTCAAGATGACTTACCAACTTCCAACGTGGTCATCTTATCACAGGCCTCATCAATTGCCTTGCTTTAGTTGCTTGAGAAAGATGAGAGGGGATCTGCCATTATAGCCATCCTTTTAGAAGAATTTCAAATGAAAAGCCCTTTTAATTTCCTCTTGGGCCGATGGAGAGGCATATCAACAACGGCCTCCTCTTGGGCCGGCGAAGAAGCATATCAGCAACGACCTCCACTTCCCAATGGACTTCAGTGAGCGCCTGCCGAGTCAAAAAATTCTTTATTTGTCATAACGAAACAGTGTTTTCCTCCATCAGCTCAATCAAGGGTTGAACCATGAAAGTCTCATTTTTTAGAAATCTCCTGAATAAACAGAATTAACCAACTTTCATTCGTTGGAGAGGGTCCAACTGAAAGGGACCACAATATAAAAGTATCATTCCTTCCAACCCTTTATTGAGTTCGGATTACCCTTGCTTATTTTGTACTTTTTTTCAGGGAATAAAAGAATCCAGTCACTCTCCTAATTAAATCAAAAAATAACTTTAATGGCGCTGGCATCTAGATGAAGCTTCCAATGATGGAGAAAAATGCATAGAGAAATCAAGTACCTAATAGTGTTGGGGTGGAAGAGTGCCACAAGAATTTCAAGGGCCTTTAAAATCACATACGGTTTCCTTGTAAAAGGGAATACGAAGTTTTTCTTTCAGATAGATTTCGTAGTTGGCAATGAAGCTAAGTTGAGGAGAGCAGGCTCTCTAATTAGACGAAGGAACTTGGAAGGGAATGCTGATAAAAATATTATACCTATCGTAAATATCTACTACATCCTCAATGGTGAGGACGGATGGAATTTTAATAACGCCTCTAGAAACAACTCGAGGGGCTATAGAAACGGAGAGAAGATAGAAGTAAATTAGGGTTTGGAGAAGTGAAAAAATAAGGAAGTGTAGAAGTGGAGTACCAGACTTTAAATAGGTAAGGATTATAGACCGAAATGGCATTGTATGTTCTTGTCAGAGGGGCACACATTCATAATGGTTGAAACACGTGTTAGCACAAAAATGTGCTGTATTTTCACTGAACCATTGACGTAGCTCCACCTAAAGCAGATACACATAGCGCCTTATGCACTTGATACACTGGTCATAGTAACTTGACACAATGCTTCTCAAGGCAGCAGTCTGACAACAAGTGATTCTGATACTTGGTTAATTATAATGAGACAAGTTGGACCTAATTAAAGTCGATCTAGTAGATTTACGAATGTGCAAATAGCGCGTTCATTCAAACTAAATTATTACGCGTCGGATTGTTAGAAGATCTAATTGTCAGAGGTCCGAGTTTTTAAATTGTTAAAAATTAACTATCAAAAAATGGTATTTCAGCACATGTCTACTACTCAACATATCAATCACTCAAAGAATACAAATATATTGAAGCCATGAAAAAAAAAGAATAATAACATTCGAGTAGTTCTATTTATTGATTCCTTTCAGAACGTATAAGTTTTCAACAGTAAAAGTACAACTTGGGTGAAAAGGAAGAAAAATGTAGGACAACAATCTGAAAAAAACCTATCTCTAGGAGCTTCAACAGCACTGTGGAGGGAGATAAAGAACAAAAATATCCACTTAAGCCTACTAGAGTTGCCCAAGTTGTCTCAAGTATAAACATAAAGTTGATGACCTTATTACAATGATAAAGGCCTAGCCTTGAGACAGATATAAGAGAGGAAAATTAAGATGGTTTTTCATATAAACAAAGGTAACCAAGATAGTTTTCAAGCACTCCCACGAATCCTAGTTTCAAATTTTGAAGAGAAACATCTATTGATTTCAGCAACTGCTACTCGTGACAATGAAGATACTATGATAATTCAGAAGAGTTATACCACTGAACAAGGCAAAGAGAGCTCCTCAATTTATAGTCGAGAGGAGAGCTTAGCGTACATTTAACTCAAGAAGATATCGAATCACGGCATTTGATGGCAAAGAATAAAATCTTGCCCAAAAAGATCTTGAATCAACAAAATACCTAAAAAAAAGGCACGCATTAAAGAAGTTATAGCTGGCATCCTATTAATGACATGCTGGGGGTTGAAATTCAAACTTTTCAATATAGAGGGCTAGTGATAGGTATAATTAGAAGTAGGCCAACTCAATAGTCAAGTAAATAAGAGACCCAAATGTCTAACAACCCAACAGAAATTGCTATAGAGCCCATTCGGCAATAGTGCTCGAGCGCTTGAACCAATGGGCGAAATCTAAACATTCAAACACTAAATGACCATAATTAGTTATCGAAACAACACTATACTTGGAAACCAAATAGTCCTACCATTAAATAAAGATGGCCGTTACAAGCTGTTAGTAATATCTCTCACCACTGATTCGAAACGGTGTCATGAATATGTATTGATCTCAGGTGCTAATTAACAAAATTGTACCTCTAATTATAAATAAAGCTTCTCTTTAGAGTGGAGAGAGAGGAAAAAAGACTACTCAATCGGACGAGTACACGAAATGAGTATAATTCTTTAAACATACACTATTCCCATCTTTTTTCTTTCCTTATATTTTTCTTCATCGTCATCTTTCTAAATCCAGTAAAAAAATTATTGACCTGAATATTAGATGATATATCGGGAAGCGAGTCCCGTATACCTCTTATCTCCAATTTATTTTGTTGTGTGTGAAAGATTCTAATTTATAATTTTGAAGATTGAAACCGTTTGTATTTGGATATCTAAGTGAAATAGTCTAATTCCTAATTCGTACAATAATTTAGATTCTCGAAACGCATTAATATTTATTTATTTTTTAGCTATATT